>JAOXJP010102395.1:0-14351 GCA_025762735.1 Platanus orientalis | reverse complement strand
TCTAGTTTCACATCTTAGTCGATGTTCAATCACTCTCTCCCATAATTTCATTGTATGGCTCATAAGCTTGATCCCACAATAATGGAGGTTTTGATGAAAATTAGCAGGGAATCATTAGGGGAATAAGAAGATGAAAAAGAATATAGGAGAAGAGAAAGAGAAGGAGAAGAAGTGATTACGAGAGAAGGTGAAGAAGATAAGAGAGATACCTAGGAGAGAAGAGGTGAGAGAGGGAGGGTGAGAGGTACTACGTGTGCACCTTGGTGTGCTGCAACCCACATGGAGAGAAAGAGGAGCCTAAGAGATGGCGTCAATCCTTGGAGAGGAGAACATGACCACAACCACACCTTGGGAAACCATCCAATAAAACGCTTTATTTAATCAATCTTCAATGTAAAATTATGGGGGAGGGGCTGCCTTTAAATAGTCTTACAACCTTAAACAATTAGAAAGTTGCTAAAATTAGAAACTTCTGAAAAATCCTAAACTTGATAACCAAGTTTTCTAAAACATAAAACTTGCTAAAAATGCACTTTCTAAAATCCTAAACTTATAAAACATTCTTAACTTGTGGCGCAAATCTTACCACATTTAAGACTTTCTAAAACTTAGGTTTTTCTTACAAAAACTAACTTGCTAACATTTTAAAACTTCCAAAAACACTATTTTCGCAACTTTTGATAATTCTTTAGTAATTTAGTCATAACTTTCCCAAATCACCTCGGATTTGCGCAATCTCGGTCTCGTTAGAAAGGTAATTGAATAACCTCTCTAATGACACCAACATCAAGCCAAAAAGGAAAGTTTTGACCCTTAAAACTTGGGTTGAAAGTGATACAACTTAAAAAAAAAAAAAAAAAACTGAACTAAACATGACACTATTGACATAATTACAAAATTACTCACCCCTAAATAATTCTAAATAACCCCACATAACATGTGAATTTAAACTTGATCATCTTGTGGGACAGTACATACATAAGTCTTGCATTGTTGTCCGCATCAACATCTCTCTATTTCGGTTTGATTTTTTGAATCTTAATGCATGTTTCCTCTTTTTGTGGTGGCTATGATGGACTTTTAGTGGCAATTTGTTGCTCAACAGTGTGCTTATCTTATTTATCGAAAAAGAAAAAGAAAAAGAAAACAGTGTGCTTCTCTTACTTTTAAGGCCTTGTTTCTCTGTTTATGGTATTCTTTATGCTTCTACGTATGCATAATCTCAGCCGTGGTACTTTATTTATGTTGGGACTCATTAATTTGGATTTCTGCCTTGGTATATGAATTTTATATGATTATTGGTTGTTGTGTGTGATCTTCTTGGCTGTATGAAGTTTTTTTCAATTGCCCTCTGATGCAACATCCATCACTTGGTTGGACCTCAACTACCCCATGTGGAGGCCTAAGCCTAAGCCTAAGAAGTTCTAGGGGTGTTGCACATGGGGGGGGGGGAATAAGGCCAATAGTGCCATGGGTAGTTTAGATTTTTGGGTTTTTAGTTGTAATCCCATTTTTTACTTTTGACCCAAATTTTCCATGGTCAAACTTGACTTTTTGGCCTGATTTTGGTATCATTAGATATGCTATTCAATTACCTTTTTAACGAGACTAAGATTGGACAATTTCAACGTGATTTAGGGAGGTTATGACCAAATTACTAAAGGGTTGTCAAAAGTTGTGGGAATAGTATTTTTTTAGTACTTTTTTTTTGGGATTAATGCCACCTATAAAATAGGCCTCCCCACCCCTTTGATCGATATTGAATTGAAGAAAAAATTTTAAGTTGAATTTTGGTGGTCCTGGACCCCTCCCTCTCTTACTCCATCATGTTTCTCTCTCATCTCTCCCTCACATTTTTCTCTTTTCCCCATTCCCTCTCCACTCCTAGCGACGTCAACTTTTTCTTCTATCTCTTCTACTCCTCTTTGTTCTCTTATTTCTTCTCTATATTCTTCCACTCTTCTATTTCTCTCATATTGAAATATAGCTACTGAAAATTTGAAGGAAGGTCTACCATTGAAATCTACTCGAAGTAAAGTTTCTTGAAGAAGGACAATACCTCCCATCGCCCCATCAAGATCTTCTCATCGGATGCTCTAAAACTTAGGTTTGAGTTTTCTTTTTGCCATACATCACCTTTGCCAAACTCCTTTTGAATCCCTTGTTAAAATTATGCTATTTTCCTTCTTTATTACTTTTATTATAAGGATTTAAACCAGAAAATTCTGGGCTATTGAACAACTGAAATTACCCTCCTATTACTCCCTTTTTTTGTGATTTTCTTTAAAGGTTTTATCCCCCTTTATTTGAGCTTTAAAATCCATCTGATTTCATATCAAAACTCCTCTTATTTTGGATTAAATAAATGCTTTTCTGATAAATATTCTAGATCTGAAAATTTCAAATTTGAATATCTCTTAGGATATTAACCCAAAATTCATGAGATTTTAATCCTAGACACCTTATAGGGACTACTACTGATTTGCAAAATTTGGGATCTTTCTAACACCCACCAAGGGGATTTTCGTAATTTTTTACTTTTCTGAAAATTTACAATTTTTCCCCTGACCTGAAAATTGAATGTTTTAATTTATAAATTCCTATTTTATTTAAAACTATTTCCTATATATATTCTTCATTTCCCTCTCTTGTAGTAGTTTGCTTTGTGTTTTGTTTGGGCTCGTTTGTAGTGATTTCGAAGGTTTGTTTGAACCTTTTATTATAAACTGTTATTGTTTGGGCTTCCTTGTGTGAGCCTTCATCTTGAATCGGACACAAGATGAAGATCCGACCCGGTCTCTTTCGCATTCACACCTTTTTGAGGGTTTTCCAACCTTCTCACATGTTTTGAAAGACTACAAATCCCCCCTTGAACGTGGGTAATATATTTATACTTTAGAGAAGCCAGAAATTCTAAGCGGTGTGGGATCCTAATGGGATTTCCATCTTAAGGCTGTGGAGGCTAAGAAACCCAAATACATGTCAATACTGTATTTAGGTAACTGTATCTTTAATAAATATAAATTGGCATACCTCTAATTGCAATCACGCCCCATAACACATTGCAATTGAACCCCCTAGGATACAAAAATAGCAATGAGGCCCTTCCTTAAAGATAATTCACAAATATGTCATTCCACTACACAATATTCCTTAATGACCTTTAGGATAATAAAATAATCATTATCTAACCCCCTTTGGTCATTAGAATATGATCTTTAGGAACTTGATGAATTGATTGGATTTCTAAAGCATTTATTTGATAAAACATTTTTCAAAAATAAAGTTATTTAGATAATGAATTAATTTCGAAATCATTTGACAAACTCTTTATCAAAACCCCTGGTATTAGATTTTTCTGTCCAATCAAATCAAGTATATCCTAAATTAAATGTCTCTCACTCAAGGATAATGGATTCCTTGTTGGGTATTTGTATTTTCTCAAGTATCTTGTAAGCTATCCAAACTATCCATGATATAGCCTCCAATTTGGCATCACTGGTTGGTAGCTCAAAATAACGAATAAGATAACTTGGAGAAATACTAACCCCTCCGGTTTAAGGATGAGTTTGTAAATGTGAACCCCACGTATCCTGACAGTGAAGTTTTACCAAGTGTATTCATAATGGATCACTTTAATGCATTCATATATGTATCCACATACAAGCTTAGAGTCTCACTCCAATGACTGAGATTACATCACTCCATCGTATGGTAGCTCTACGTATAGTAGCCTTATAAGTGATGTGTCTAGCATCACCCAAAATTGTAAAGTTTCAAGTCTACAAGAACTGAATTATTATATCTCTCCCGACATTCTAATGTGTTTGACATCATACTTTGTTACCTAAGACTACCTATCTCATCTCATGATATCAAACAAGTACCTATATTAAGAAATAAGTACATGTGATGATAGAAAAAATGTTATTAGTTCAACAAGAAAATAAATATTTTTATATTTTATGTGAATAACTTTGTTAGAACACAATTCCAACAGCCTTGTGGTTGTTAGTGGCCAATCGTCTTCGTACGTATTTGTTGTTGTGATTGTATTGTTCTTGGGGCTGTTGTAGTGTGGTTTGTATTGTTCTTGGGGTTGTTGCAGTGTGGTTCTTTAGCTCTATTGCTTTACTTTCAGCTATAGTGCCTGGTGAGTTTGGCGATAGTGTGTTACTGTAACTTTGTATTGAACTTTAGAACCTTTGCCTCTAGGGTCCTTGCTTTGTTTGACCTAGTTGTGGAGTTCAAAATTTGTTTGGCTTGGCTTTGGGCTCTTGTGGGTATTGGCTACCATGCCATTGGTGGTGTTTTGGCTTGTGGTTTGTGTTTGGTCGTTGTTGTATTCCAATATTTTGTGCTATGTGAAGTAACTTGGACTTTCTTACACGTCTATCTTTAGTTTTCTTGTTTTTTCTCCGGAAGAAATTTCTTTTATACGCAATTTATGGCACGGTTCCGGCATTGATGGTGTTCCCTCTATATGTTCTGGTACTTCCGTCTCTTGTAGCCCTTTGCCCCGTCATCCCCGGATCATTGATTCTGGGCATCTCATCATATGATAGGTATGTCTAACATTTTTTCTTTGTATAGTGTTTGTTTTGGTAGAGACAAGGTACGTATTGCAGATGACTCTTTGCCTTCAATAGTTGGTAGTGGATACATTTCTCTTACATTTTTCTTGTCCTTATCTTCTATGTTTCATGTTTTAAAATTTAAGTTGAACTTTGTTTCCATTAGTCGTATTACCAAAGTTGAATTGTAGTGTTGCCTTTTTTTACCCCTTCTATTGTGTTTTCTAGAACTTGAAGACGGGGTAGACTATTGGTAGAAGCCATGAGGATCAGGGGTTGTACCTTATAGATGGTTGCTTATTTGTTGCCTCTACAGTACAACAAACACCATTCCTATCACTTACAGTTCAACAACCATCCCCACCATTTACTCCTCAGTATGATCAACTTCTTCGGCAACATTCTCGTCCTGGCCATATTTCCTTTCTCATGCAATAAAAATTATTTATGGGATTATACTCTTCTATTTTAGGTTTTCATTGTGAAACCTGTGAATTAGCTAAGCATTATCGTTCTTCTTATTCCCTAAGTATGAGTTGTAGTTTTGTCTCCATTTGTCCTTGTTTATTCCGATGTGTGGGGATCTCCTTCCATTAACTCATTGTTTGGTTCCGTTATTTTGTGATTTTTATTGGTGATTACTCCCAGGTTACTTGGATTTACATGTTAAGATCCTCGAATGAGGGTTTCATAAACTAGTTGAAATCCATATTGACACTAAGCTCAAGGTTCTTCATTCAATAATGGTGGGGAATATATGTTTCATGTTTTTTCCTTATATTTCATTCAACATAGTATTTTTCATCAAACTACTTATTCTGATACTTATAAGCAAAATGGAGTTGCTGGAAGAAAGAACCGGCACCTCCTTGAGATCACTTGTGCATTGTTTATTCATATGCATGTTTCATATGTTTTTTGGGTTGATGCTCTTCAGATTGCTATTTACTTGATGAACCGTATGCTCTTATGCATTCTGGAATTAAATGTTCCCTTTGAGCTTCTCTTGTGTTTTTCTCTTAGGCCTTTCCCTCCTAAAGTGTTTTGGTTGCATTTGCTATGTTTATTTTTCTAAATATGATTGCTTCAAATTGGACCCTGAGGCTCTTAAGTGTATCTTCCTTGGGTATGTTTCGAATTGGAAGGGCTACAATGTTATCACCCCTTTACTCAGAAGCACATTTTCTCCATGGATGTTACATTTCATGAAACTATTTTTTCCCCTAACCAGCCTTATCTTCAGGGGGAGAGTAGAAATGAAAGGGAAGATGAGGTGGCTCATCCTCGTCCTGTTCCTCTGTATCTCTTTGATGTTGATGAATGTCAAAACAAGGGGGAGACAGGGCAATGATTTGTCCAAAAGGAGGACCCAAAGGAACTCACTCAAAAGAAAGCTTAGGGTGAAAGATTATACTCATGTTTTTGTTTGAAAGAAGCAAAAGTTTTCTCTGGTTTTCATGTGCCTCTCCAACAAGATGCCTCTTCTCTAGGTATTGCTCCTCATATGCCTCCTAATGATTCTCGTCTTCCCATTGTTGTTAGGAAGGGTATCTGTTATTGTACTTGTTAGTCCATTGCTAATTATGTGTGTTTTGACTCTGTCTTTTGAGTGTAGAGTTTTCTCTATTTTTTTTTGTCCTCTGTTTCCATTCTAAGCAGTGTACCTTAAGCATTAAGTATCCTACCTAGGGAGCGTTCACAAGAATGAAACTCAAAGGAATTGAAGGGGGCCCACATAAGCGATCTTTCTCAACCTTAGTGGCAAAGGGAAATGGAGGAAGAAATGTAGGCCTTAGAAAATAAGAAGGATGTTGTAGATCTTCTAATAGGAAAGGAGCCAGCGGGGTGCAGATGGGTATTCTCTGTGAAGCTAGAATCGAATGACACTATTAAGCGATATAAAGCCAGATTGGTAGCTAAGGGTTACACCCAGACTTATGGGATTGGCTATTAAGAGACCTTTGCTTTAGTAGTAAAGATGAATTTTATCAGGATCTTGATCTCTATTACTGCAAATCAAGGATGACCATTTTTTCAACTTAATGTCAAGAATGCCTTCCGATGTTGAGAATGTCTTTCTTCATGGAGACCGTGAAGAGACTTATGAATGGTAGAAGACATGATCTTAGAGTGGAGGTTTCACTTATGCAAATTTGGTAGAATATGTGACTAATAGGAGGTCCACTTTAAGTTACTATACCTTTGTAGGAGGTAACTTTATCTCTTGGCATAGCAAAAAGCAACCAGTTGTAGCTTGGTAAAGTGCAGAGGCCGAGTTTCGAGCCATGTCACATGGGATTTGTGAGATGCTGTGGATATATGACTTTCCTAGAGAGTTGGGATTCAACTCTTAAGACCCTATGTGGTTATGTTGTGATAATAAAGCCGTAGTTAGCATTGCTCATGATCCCATTCAGCATGATAGAATTAAACGCGTTTAGGTTGATAGACACTTCATCAAGTTGTCCTAGCTTATGTGGGGTACTATACATAATTCTAGGTTGACAGACACATCGGCCATAAGAATCTCAACCCCTAAATGACTCTAATTTGTCCCACATAACATTCAATTTTAAATCTGACCCTCTTATGTGGGGTACCATACATAAATCTAGCATTAGTGTCCGCATTAAGTAGACCGCTCATTTATCAAAGAAAAAAACTTAAGTAGACCACTTGATGTGTGTGTGTGTGTGGGGGGGGGGTGTTTCCATACCAAAGGAGTTGAAGTGTGTTTATAAACTTTGATTGAGATTCTTGTTGACCAATCCCACATGTCATTTGAAAACATTCCTTTGCATTCATTGAATGCCATCATCCAACTTGCAACTTGACATAAAATAGAGTTCACCAATTCAAACATGTGCGACGGTGTATATCATTGCCCTTAATGTTGTGGACATGTGCAACTGTTTATATCACTAGTGTATCAATTTCCAACAACTATCATAGATGGTTGCCTTGTATAATGATTCCTAGGTGTGTATTGGTGCTTTTATAACATTTCCTGAAATTTCATTCATAAATTCTTACGTTTCTGTAATTTTTCTATAGTTTCCATAACTTCCTTGTGTGTTTCCATGAAGTCATGGATTTGCGATTTTGATTTATATATTTCTTTGGTATGAATTTTTTTTATTATCAATTTTTAACTCCATGTGGATGTGCAGCTTTATTTTGTAGTGTTTTTTGTCATTTCCCTACCTTTAGTATTACAGACATATGTGATAGCATAATGTCACGAGGGTCTTGGTTTCCAATAACCATTATAGATGGATATATTTTGCTTATATGATGATTTTTGTGTGTATTGATGATTTTTTCTATCATTTCTTGAAGTTTCATCCAAAGTTTCCATTGCATTAATAATGTTTTCATAGTTTTCATGATTTTTACAATGTTTCTGTAAGGTTTTCATAAAGGTCATTGCTTTGGTGTTATGGTAGCGGCTTCGGCTATCCAGTGTAAAAACACGGGTCTGAGTCCGGTGAGCAATCATTTTGTGCAAAAAGCCAAAAGTTAGGTCTGTTTCCTGGCCACCCCTCCCAGCAGCCCGTAATTACAGGACCAAAACTGGGTAATGACTTTTTTAATTCTAATTTAGGTTTCCTCCCTAGCTGGCCTACATCATGTTAGTTCACCCCTTTTTTTTTTTTTTTTTTAAAGTTCTAAATACTTTTTTTTTTTTAATATATATCGAATTGTAATTGACTTCCTTCTCTTGGAAAGTTATATCATTTATCTACTGTTCAGACGTTATTGCATTCTCATTTTCTGAGGTCACCATGTCTGTCCCAATTTACATTCAGTACAATTAGAGGTAATTAAGATCTTAAATGTTTTACTGTTTGGATTGATGGCATAGTGGTCAACTGTGCATGGTCAATTATGCAGTTGTCCCATCAAGGAGATTTCCATTGCCAAAAAAAGTAGGGCTGTACATAGGATGGTTACATTCATCTAATCTGTACATTTTGTCATGAAGAATCTTATATGTGGGACCCATCGAATAGAGGGCCACACTTGCATGTGTGCCTCAATGTGTACCTGTGTCATATCCTGACCTTTAGAGGACTGTTTTTGATGTTCTATAGCAATAAGCTTGCTATATATATGTATATATATATATATAGAGAGAGAGAGAGAGAGATATTCTGGCCTTACTTGTTGATACTTTTTTTTTCGCTTGAGGTTAATTAATGAAATCTTGAACTTACTTTGTTAACCATTTCATTATCAGCATGAAGTAGCAACTGAGGGTGAGACCGGCAAAGTATACAGGGCAAATTTTCATGATCGGTTTGGGAGGACAGTTCTTATATTGAGACCAGGAATGCAGGTTGTGTACTTGGATTATTTTGGTGATGCGTACTGCAGTTTTAGTAAATTTGAAAATTTACTCTATTTATTTTTGGTTTTTTGGGCAGAACACAACAGTGCATGACAATCAGATCCGGCATCTAGTATACCTCATAGAAAATGCTATCCTTAACCTTCATGAAGGTCAAGAACAGATGTCGTGGTTAATAGACTTCACTGGATGGTCATTGAATGTCAATGTGCCCATCAAAACTGCCCGAGAGTCTATCAACATTTTACAAAACCACTACCCTGAGAGGCTTGCTGTAGCATTTCTCTACAATCCCCCGAGGATTTTTGAAGCATTTTGGAAGGTTTGAGTCTAACTCATCCATGAATGTATCTTGTTTCTTTGGTGAATGGGATTCATGGAGGCCACCTTATGTGAAATTACTTGAATACTCATGATATTTAGGGTCTCTTTTTAAACTGAATTCTAAGCAATCTACATATTTGTTTGTAAACTGAAATTACTTGTGCTCTTCTTTTCACTGGTTTAATACTTTGAAATTATCAACAACATCAATGCTCTTGCAATTTTCAGTGGAATACTTGGGTAGGATGGATGGTCGACAACCTGTGCTATATATGTGTATGTTTAGAGAATTATGTTCAGCTTAGGATCTCTCTCTCTCTCTCTCTCACACACACACACACACACACACCACAAACATATGGATATGTAACAGTTAAGCTTACTGTTGCTATATTTAGTGAATCTAATACTCAGACATATTCATTAAAAAATAAAAAATAAAAAAAATCTAGTACTCTGACCACAGATTTTTTTCTTCCTTTCACTGCACTGTAAGCCTTTTTTTCTGGACCGTTCAAAAAGGATGTTGGATGTCCAATTTTATGATATTGAGCCTAGAAAATCTCCTAGATGGATTGTGCTCATGAACCCAGGTTGGATGAATAGACTATTAACCTTGTCTTTGATATGTTAGTGAATATGGATAGTTGCATGTGCGTCAACCATCCTTTGTGGAAGCTGTTTTATCACTATCAATGAACTTGCTTAACTTTTTTCCATGCAGATTGTCAAGTACTTCCTGGATCCAAAAACATTCCAGAAGGTGAAATTTGTCTACCCCAAGAACAAAGAAAGTGTGGAACTCATGAGCTCATATTTCGATGTGGAGAACCTCCCAACCGAGTTTGGGGGAAGAGTCACATTGCAGTATGACCATGAAGAATTCTCAAGGTTGATGTCCCAGGACGATGTGAAAACTGCGAGCTTGTGGGGAGTTGACAACAAGCTTAACCATGCTAATAACGGGTATTTAGGAGCAGAGGTGGCTCCAGAGCCAGTGCCCCTTGCACCGTCAGCTAGCTGAGGAAGTCTGCACTAACCTCAAATAATGTAAGAAGCTAAAATATTCTTCTATGCACTAGCCGCTGTTGAATGCTTGAATGGACTTCCAATGATCTTGAGTTGAATTGGGGGTACCAGTCTTACTATCGTTTTTAGTAACAGAAGCTGGAACTGAGGTTCCATTTCATATTGAGATACCAATGATATAATTGTTGGGAAAGGCATTTCTTATTTCTTCAAGTTCTTTCCCTCAGATTTATGCTATTGCCAATACAAAGTGAACAATAGTGGCTATTAAAATGAGCAACTATGGTAGCTACATAGTGGGGATGTACTGCATTGCTGCACATGCGGCCTACTAGTAAGAGACGGAAGCCACTGCCCTCTTGTTCCATGTAGATCTCATATTCTGAAAATGAATGGATCAGATTACTGTAACCATCCATTCACAACATTTTCTAGAATGTATGCCATGTTGTATCATCTAGCAACACAATTATTGCTATGGTTATCTTTTATATAAATGTAGAACTAATTTTGTGGTCCTTAAGTAGATTGTGTAAACAATAAACTATCCAACATTTCCAAAAGCTTAAGGTGTTAGGAGAGACACAAACTAATATATTAAAACACCCTTCCTCAGGAGGAACAATGTCCTCTCCTGGGAAAGCACTTGGGGAGCCAGATACAAGTTCACACAACACATACACATGCGCATCACTACATTCAAGAAAATACTTCTGTCGGGATTCAAATTCACACCCTGGTTTGGCTCTGATACCTTGTAAACAGTAAACTAACCAATTTTCCCAAAACTTTAAGGTGGTAGGAGAGACAAATTAGTATACTTTAACAAAATTGTTTTTCTGCCATATTAGCACTGCCATTGGAGACCATTGATAAATCAAACTGGTTATAGGCCTTTTACCAATATTGTAAGCTCCAACCCCTAGTTGAGCTAATTACACATTTTAGTACCAATAGGGTAATGCAAACCAGATGACCTTAAAAACCAACATCATATGATTCATCTAAGAGATCTACATCTCTTTCCAGTAGCAAAACTTCATTTCAAATAGACCTTTTTAAACAAACAACAAACACTTTCACCAAAATGTACAAAGCAACAGTTGACTGTCAGGAACATGAAGTACATTTCTACTCGGTAAATATTTTGCAGTGAGGGCATCTAAGGAACACTAGTAAATTGGCTTCCTTTGTAATTTGAGGAGGTAGAATGGTATTTGATGGAGACAGAAGGGTAACAGGCTGGGTGAGTCTGGATTACAGCAGCCGCCATTTGAAATTTCTAGTGGTTGCTTGGTATGGGCGGACCAACAAACCTACTCCTATTCCATTTACCAGACAAATACCGAGGCCGATCCCAACACCTACCCTTACACCAGCGTTGAACCATGAGAGTTCGCCATCATCACTATCTATGTATTCCATCCTTGAGTACAGGTTATTATATTCTTCTTCATTCTCTAGTTTGTAGTGGTATTCTGATGCCTGCAAACAGGGCAAAGAAAATGGAAAATGGGATCAAATTAAAGCAGGTAGGCTAACTGATTTATGTTTATTCTCCGAGACTGAAAAACTAGCAATTTAAGATGGTGTTACAACACTCACAAGCCATATAACCTGGGAAATTGATATGCATAACAGTATCAGGCATGGTGACATACAAACCTGAGGTGCAAAAAAGTTCATAAAGTTTGTCTCAAGTATTATAAACCCTTTATGAAACTTTTACATATGTTGGTTTATCATAAATTATCAAATACAATGTGTCAGCTTATAATTCACCACAAACACTACAGACGACTTTGTCATCACAGAACATTTTCTTCCGATGCTTAGAAGAAAAACTGGAACAGCTCAAAGGCAAGAGAATGAGGTTTTTTTTTTTTTTTTAATATTTATTTGTAAATAAAAGTTCTGATGCGATGACAAGTATTATGGAGAAGATTTTGAATCACAAGGCACGAGAGAAAAGTGAAGAAAAGGAACAAAAATGTAGTAGTAGTAGTCTAAAGAAGAAGCATCATGTCGAAGACTGATCTCATCAGTATGTTATAATCACCTACATACAAAAATTAAGATATCAAAATTAAGTCGCTCAAGCCCAATAGTAGGATCTAGATAGAGGGATTTAGTCAAAGAAAAGATCTGTGCCTCTAGAATGACAAGATCAGAACTAGAATTAAACATCAGTGAAGTCCCACAAAAACTCTTAACTGTGCCTTCTTCTCTTTTTGTTGGACAAGATTGGAGTATTGGAGTTCAGCGGGACCTCTACCAGAAATGAAATGAATATATAACCATGCTTGTACCTTTGATCATTATGCATTTCATCTCATTATTCATCTTTGTTCATACATGCATACACATGTATATGTATTAATTTGGGCATGAGAAAATTGGTGTACCCAACTCAAACTCTTGGAATTGTTTCCTTTCAATAAGAGAGAGAGAGAGAGAGAGAGAGAGAGAGAGATTAGGCATGATTACTGCAACATCGAAGCATTACATAATCCATCCTATACTCAAAAGCAAGAACGCGTAAAATAGATTTGAATCTCAGTATAGAAACATTTGTAGTTGATAATCAATAAAGTACCTTCAAAACAAGTTCAGATGGAACATCTTTCTTGCACTCTGTTGTCTCATTCTCTCAGATGGAATCCAACATCCCCTTCCTGGTATGCTTTCTCCGGAAACTAAGCTGTAAAGTCATTGTCAAGATGATGGGAGAACCCGAGAAACAACCCGCAACATAAACCTCAATGGTTGGTGAAGGCAATTCAGAACCCACAAATTGTTTTCCTTTTAACAAGCCTGTGCCTGCAATCACATCCGATTCACAATTCATACTCAACCGCTTGATTCCCCAACACAACCATTCCCATTAGACATCTCCAAGATTCCAGAGAGGACAAGATCGTCTTTGTCATAGACATCAAATTGCACACTCCCAGTCATCCTAATGCTATCTGTGTTCACAAATGTGACTTCTTTGGATTTCTTATCCACTCGATCCCTTCTGAGAAGGGAAGAGACACCTTCAGAATAGATACTGCTTCTCACACCGTTTACTTCAAGTAAGGTTTCTGGGTTCAGTGGAATATGATCTAGTGTTAGATACTCGGGGGTCAAATTGTCCACCTCGCAATTGCTAACCCTCACATAGAAGACTCTCAAATCAAACCAAGGCAATGATAACTTGCTGCAGGGTTGGTAAGAGGACTGTCTGATAATCTTGCAGCCAGGATTGGTTGGTTCATCATCGCTCATGGTCTCATAAGAGCAATCCATGGCCTTGGAGTTTAGTTCTACTCGTCACTGAAATCGTTCCACATTGATAGTGACGATGACATGGACCACATCCTAATAGAGACGAGCTTCTCAAATGAAAGGTATAAAGGAAACCAAATCCAATGGAATAGAAGTCTTCACAAATTTAGAATGGAGAAGCAAAAGAGAGGATCTCAATTCGAAGGGGATGCTTACTTTTTGTCAAAGATCAGAGAAAGGAAGCTGAACAGAAGTAACCACGTTCAAACAAGAGATACAGAGTTCAGCTAAACAGAAATCCAACAGAGAGAGAAGGAAGAGGGGGTGGGGGCTAAAGCACCAGAAAAATAAAGCCGATGGCAGACAGATACAGAGCTGATCTCTGTTCTAAATGATTAAAAATCCAACCAATTTTAAACAGGACTTACGGATAAATGAAAATACCGTTTAAAAGAAAGAGAAAAGAGGATGAATTTAAAATTAAAAAGCCTACCTTCAGAGGCTATTAGTTTGGGATCTGCTAGTCACACCTCAAATTTTACTGAACTTACATCACGCTTACTCGTTACTGATTTCACCTCATAAATTTTTTAACTCACCTCGTCTCTTCCCCATTATACCCTTTATCCCACACCTCCCCCATTTTAACAAAGTAAAACCCAATTCTCACACCTCACGCATCCCTCTCATCCCACAGTTCTCTCCTACAAAACCGCTGCCGAGCAACTCTCCCCCTCCCTCACTCGCCGCCGAACGTCAGCACCATCAATCTCCCTTCCTCTCCCTCTCCCTCCCTCACTTTT
>JAOXJP010102384.1:0-14351 GCA_025762735.1 Platanus orientalis | reverse complement strand
TAGATATATATATATATATATATATATAGATATATGTGTGTGTGTGTATATATAGACATATATATACATATATATACATATATATGTATACATATATATCTATGTATACACATATATAAATATATATGTATACATATATATGTATATATATATATATAATTAGGATTCATTTAAGATGAATGTAAAATTTGTGTGCCCAATTTAAACCTAAAATCATTAGAAGAAAGCTTAGAGAGAGGAAATGGGGAAAATTGGAAATGGAGAAGAGGATTTCTTCTCCAAAAAGCAAGAGAAGAAAGAGAGTTCAAAAGGGAAGGAGATACTGGAGGAAGATCCTCTTGGATCAAAGGATTATGAGTAATTGTGCAAGTGGATATGCAATCTATGTACTCTTCCTTCTTAGGTTCATTGAACTTTGATGTTTCTATCTAAAGTTTGAATAGAACTTTGATAATTCCAACTATGATTTATTGAGTTGTAAGTTGATGTACTTAACATACATCCCTTCCTCTCTTCTTCATTTCTAATTCTATTGATTATAAGCTTTTATTTGAAAGATTTCTCACCTATTCTATATGAATCTTGGAAATAGTAAGTAGATATACATTATATACACCTCTTCCTTTCCTAGGATCTTAATCTTATTGAGTTTGAGCTTTAATTTTAAAGACTTACATCTAAATTTCATGAATATGATTTTTTTTTATTTATTTATGATCTTAGTTTCATTGATTTAAGCCTGATTGGACTCCATTTCTATGAGTTTTTAGAAAATGATTCTACTTTCATGAGGTTGAGGCCTTGCTTGGTAACTTTGGTGATCTCTACTATAATATGGAAAGTTTTTTCATTGGATTTTCATAGCATTAGGATATGAATGAATATTTCATGTGATGTACCTTTAATTTCTTACAATTATGATCTTTACTTATTTGATTTATAGTCTCATGTTTGGTTCTCTAAGATTTACAAGTCTTATACCATACCTATGGATTCTTTATATAAGTCTATTGTTCATTTGATGGATTCTATTTGTTCCTTGAAAATATATATTTTCTGTATTAATTCTATTGATTCTCATGCTAGAATCGAAGAATTTTTTGTGTTTACATACGGGATTTATGTCCATTAGTGTTTCTGATAGCATAACCATGTTGATTCCATCCAATTTACATTCGGCATTTATAATAGCGTCCTTGTTGGATTTTTACATGAGTTTTAAAGCATTTGAGCTACCTTGTGTTATCTTTGGTTGCAGTTAACTTAAAAATGTTTTACATCACATAGAATGCTATGTGTCCATAGATTTAAACTAAGCATCCTCATTTGTATCTTGGTTTTTTGCTTTATACATGAGATCTGGATCTTTGGTTTTGGACTCCTGATGAGATTGGACATATAAATATCTTTTATATAACATACTTATATAGTAGTTATATTACTTAGATAAGCATAGATTTGATATATTGTTTTGAATGCATGGATATGTTTTGGAACCCTTGTTTTGCGAAAGTTTAGAGGGATTACCTTGGTTTAGGGAAATTATATGGAATAACCCTTGATATCCTGAGGATTTTTATGGGCCAACATTGATCTTTATGATTGTGGAGAGCCTTATGGGGTTGACCTATGTGACAAACGTATTTATGGAATTTGGAGGCCCTTATGGGGTTGGCCTATGTGGCAAGTGCCTCTATGGCATTTAGAGATGGAGTTGACATTTATGGCATTCGGAGACCCCCTAGTGGGTTGGCCTTTATGGCATTCAAAAACCCCTATGGGGTTGGCGTTTATGGCATTCGGAGAACCTATGGGGTTAACCTTTATGGAATTTAGAACCCTTATGAGGTTAGCCTTAATGACATTCAAAAACCTCCTTAAGGTTGGCTCTTGTGGTTTGCATATGATTTAATTTTTCGAAAACCCAACATGGGTTATTTACATGATTTGATTTGTTAGAGACCTTACATGGATTACTTGCATGCTTTGGTTTTGTAGAAGACTTTTTTTGGGTTATTTCATTCGGTTTAAGTATTTGATGAAGACCCTTCTCAATTAGCATATAGCATATGCATATTTTAGTTTGAATTAAAAACTCTTATGGTTATTTTGAATCACAAATAAACTTGAATCATAGTAAGGATAAATGTATAGTTTTCTTGTTGCACACACATACACATTTGGCATCCTTACTGTATCTTGATTCATTCTTGTCTATTATTGTACTTGCTTCGGCATCTCATTTTTTGTTGTATATTTTGTATATCTTTTCGTTGAGCCCATTAAGATCACCCCAATTGACACTACCTTCTAGATTGAGATCTTAGAGGTAGATATACCACCCGAACCGCATGAGATGCGGGAGTAGAAACAAGTTGGGCGATTAGGCCCATAATTTACGTTTCATTTTATATTTCAATTTTTGGACATGAGATGTATTTGTATTAGACATTTGGTTTATACCCCTTTAAGGTTGGGATTAGATATTGTAGTATTGGCTTTTGAGAGCCTTCATATTTTGATCTAAATATATGGATGTTCTTAGTTAGTATGGATATAGATGTGATTATATTCTACTACACTTTGGGTTAATTTATTAGTATCATTATCTATTCTGCTACACTTGATATGGTAAAAGCTAATTGAATGTGTAATCCGCTACTATACATGAATGTGAATGGTTTGTACAAGTTGTATTACTTATTTTGTTGTGCTGTGTGTTTGGTTAGTGAATTTAAGGATTGTAAAAGGAAATAAACCAAATTTATATGGAAAATGATTATGATGACAAAAGTCACACACCAAAAACGAGATCTTCCCACCTAGGGCTATCAATCAGGCTAGGATGAGGTTTACCCAAACTCAGCCCGATCCCGAACGTGGCATAAGGTAGTCAGCCCGTTCTAAAATCATGGGCTTCAGACTAAGTTTGGGCCAACCCGAACTAAAGCTTCTTTTAAAAAAAATTATTATTAAAGTTCATTTTAAAATTTGGGCTGATAATGGCTCTTTATTATCTCTAATACTTTGAAAAGATGCCTAATTAGTTAAATTTGGGCTTAAGATGGGCTCATCTGTTGGGCTAAGCTATACCAATTTCGGGCCAAGCTGAGCCAAACCATACTTTATACCTATTTTGAGCTGAGCTGGATCGGGATCTATTTAATTACTACTTCGGACCAAGCCAAGCTGAGTTCGGGCTGAAAATGAGTCTGCTCGAACTCAGCACAAATAAAACTTCGGGTCTAAAATTTGGGTCCAAACTCAACCCAGCCCAAAGTTACCATGGCCCAATCTAACTATTTTTCGGGTTGGACATGTTGGGCTTCCGGCCAGCTCAACCCAATTAACACCCTTATTCCCACCATGAGATACAAGTCTGGGGTGTGTCATCCAGTATCACAATTTTGATCCACGGATCCAAGTTGTGACAATATATATAGTTAATAACTTTATATATGTTCTCCTTCAGTAAAACCTACTCTACATGCATATGGAAAGAATCTAACTTTTAAATAAAGTTAACCTCTAGTTTGACATAATATATTTGGTTTCTCTCCAATCCAATGGCTAAATAATAGGGCATAACATGATCAATATCCACCTTGGCTTGTTTCATAGCCATCACAAAAAATGACCACTATGCTTCATTTTCATCTCCATGGTATCACTACTTGAACACCCAAGAAAAATCAGTGTCACATAAGTACACTCTACCTGAATCCCAAATAAAGTCTCTCTTGAATTGATCCACCCAGTTGCTACAAAGTCACAAATTGCAAACGAACATTAAGTTTTGTGTAGTAGCTACACACACACATTGTCAATCAATTCGGTTCTCAAATAATCTTACTTGATTACAATGCAACAATAATAATGTGTAGCTTCTAACTATTAACCTAACTAGTTGATTCCAGTAAAGTTAGGAAGCACCAAATAATCTCAAATAAAGAAAAATAAATATAAAGCATAACATATTTACATAGTTAAGAAAAACCACTTATGTCCACAAGATGAGAGTTACAAGTTCCATTAATAAGTGAGAAACAAAAGAATTACAAAGCCTTTATCAATCTCTATTCTCCTAAAAAAATTTGGATAGAGAAATCCTAGAAAATTATCAAGCCCTTTGTTATGACAAAACAGATCAGATTCAGGTTAACATCATCGTAAAATAAAAATGAGAAAACAAAAACACAAAAAAACAATCACACATAACACATAAATTTACGTGGTTAAAAAAGAATGCCTATATCCATAGGTGAAGACGATCAAAAGCTTCCACTATAATGAAGATTACTACAAAGTACAAAGTGTTATCCCTAAACCCCAAATTGAAATCTCACTCAAAACCCAAGGAATCCATTTCTCAAAAATCTTTTCCAAATATTTGTGAACATGTTTATTTATAGTGGTGTGATTCCCAACAAACCCTACCATATAATGCAGGTTAATTAAAAGCCCAAAATATCCCCCAACATATTCCATCGGTTTAGGTCATCTAACCCAAAACCGGTCAAAATTTTCGGCCAGTGGCTTTTTTAAGGTTGCTCTCTGAATCACGCAAACAAGTTACACTTTAGGCTACTTTCAAGTTGAATTCGAGACAACTTCACAACAACCTCTACTATAACCCTTTTGCACGCTTCTCACAAAAACCTTTAAAAAAATCCTTTTAATCAACTCCCTAATATGTTCTTGTCAATACACAAAACACTTAAATAAGTTGTTGAGAACTTTATACAAGTTATCTAGAAATCCTACTTCATGTACAAGAAAATGGACCAGCTTTTAAATAAAATTAAAGTTTAATTTGAAAAATACTTCCATTTGGAAGTTTTAATCTCATCCATCAGATTGCTTTCCAATTAGATGGTTGAAAAACAAGACACAATGTCAAAAAATTACAATTTATTGACCCAAATCTTAAATCTCAATGGGCAATGAGCTCAACCTAGTCCTAAAGGCTAAAGATATACTTGGTTGAAAGTTGAAACATGCCTAACAGCCTATACTTTAGGCTTCCTTTGACCAAGTTTAATTGCTTGCCCAATTCAGATGTCTAGGATGCTTTTATGTTGCCCTGTGCATTGAGCTTCACCTATCCACAACTACATTGCTTGTTCAAGTTGAATCTCTACCACTCATTGATGCTTTAGTGCCTTCACATTAGGTCTTAGCTACCTGCAGCAGAATCATGCTATACCAACTCCTTATATCTTGTAACCCTAATTTAACAAAAGAATTTTCTAAAGTCTTATCTAAAGTTTAACTCTGATGGTATATCAGTTTGTGAATACCTTTACACCACTCAGATGATCCCACAGCCCGCCCAGGTCTTTGGCGAAACGAACCCTGCACAACACCAAGAAAGAAAAAGAGTCAAGAAGCTAGGCGCCGGCAGGGTGCCGGCCTCTAGCTCTCCGACGTTTAAGTCAAAAGATGGGAGATATAGAAGAGAATGTTTTCCAAAATTAGGGTTTTTGTTGTCTCATACCTCAAAAGGCAAGTCGTTACCCATACTTATAAACTTGAGTAGTGACGTATCAAATAAGATCTTGTCTGTCACTTTCTCACACGTTCTTGACCACGTCTCCCCCTACCATCTATATCACCTTCCCAGTGTGTCAGACCAGCTATAGAGAATATTCTCTTCTGATAACGGTTTCTAGGTTGTGTTTATCTTTTAGAGGAGTAGTCGGGGTCGTCACATTTTTTGCATGTTGGGGATTCTAGGGTACAGGGCGCTCAAGGTCTCGACTGGCCTTTGGGTGTCAAGTGATCTAAGCAACAATCAGGACTTTTTTCAGAATGCTTGGGGAGTCAGGTACTGAGGGGTTGAACAAGAAACCTGGTGTTTCTGGCTTTTTCACCGATGGCCTCGGCATTTTTGGGTCGGGGGATCCCCGAAAGTTTCCTGGGTTGGTTCTCGCGGGCATTCTTTAGGTCAATTCCCCTAAGGTCAGGACCTGACTGATTCATCAAGGTCGGTTAATGGGGGCCTCAGTATTCTCCCCCATCAAACTCCAAATTAATTACCCAATTAATCCCCATAGTTACTAAATTAACCTTTACAAGGATAGGTGTTACATCCTAATCAATTTATAGAGGATCCTAGGCTATTGATGGATCCAACTATGATCCAGCACACAAGAAATAAATAAACACAAACACACACTCGTTATTTTGGCAATGCTAAGGAGAGTGTAGAGTTGTTTTGGATCTTCTTCAACCCAAGAAGCCGAAAGTCTCCACTAAAGGCACATCCCAGATTACCTTTGTCTTATTATCTTCAAAGGAAAAGAGAAAAGCCCTAATCTTTCACTGAAGCTAATATAACCTCTTGGCTCTAGGTTGGAATCATAATTGAGGGCTAGCTCCAGGCTTATTTGATCAGTTAAAGCTAAGCATCCATCCATCCATCTGTTTAACTTTTGGAACCATAGGTCAGAGATCATCTATCAATCGAACAGAGTGTGAAACACCTCAAGTTTGTAATGGATTTTCCCATTGGGAGAATGATTGTCTTTGTTGACACAGACTTCTGTAAGCATACCATTGATTGACATATGATGTGTTTTGAATTTGGTGTCTCTTTTAGGACACCTACTTTTTTAACATAACACTTTTTTGTATGTTTTTAACCCTGAACACAACACATTTCAACTTATAATTCACCATAGAAATTACTGACATTTTCATCACAGAACATTTTCCAATCCTCTTTTACATAGGCGTCTACTCTCAGTAGTCCTTCACAATGTACATTAAATGAAGTACTACTCCCGTGACTAAGAATACATCAAACCACAAGCTATAATCATCTTTGAAAATAAATAGGTACATTCAATTAATAAGCCCATGTCTAAGCATAATTTTGGACCTTTGCCCAATCTAATCTCTAGGCCCAAGCCCAGCTCAAGACCAGGCATTCTCCCTCGGTGCAAGGTGCAAGGTGCAAAGTGCAAAGTGGCTTGGGGCGGGGTTGAGAAGTGCAAAGTGGTGTCGACTGCTTGAGTTCAGACCAGTCCCGCTTTCAAGTGGCAGTGATGATGAAGGCCAACATGGCCATACCCGAAATAAAAAATAGAAAAAAAAAAAAACACCAATTTGGGGTCAGGGCTGCAAATGGACTATATTTTTTATCAGGATACTATTATCCGATTAAATATCCGGTGTGTGTGTGTTGCTCACAGTAACATCCAACCTATTCAATAGTCAGGTTGTCCGCATGTCTTTTGATCCCCGTTCCTTCTAATAACGACACTTCTTCACCTGTATATATTAGTTAGGGAAAAAGATCTGCTACACACAAATTTGTTTGTCCCCCATGTCTTTACACCGCAGGCTGACATGTGATGGTTTTTTGAATTTGGTGCATCTTTTAAATAGGGAACAAATATTCATTTGAACACAGTTTATGGTTTTAACCCTATAAAACTAATTTTTTTGATACATATCTTTTCATGTGAAACTGTTTTTACAGTTTTAACCCTATACACCTCACCTTTTGTGCTTGGGACATGGGAACAAAATAAATAAATAAATAAATAAATGAGAAGTTGAATGTATAATGGGATATCCAGATTAGTCTTAACAAGCCGATTACATATCTAGATAGATTCACTCCATATTCAGTCAGTTTATAACCAACCCTATTTGGGGGAAGTTTTTGGACCATCTTAAAAGATTTATGGCCCAGAAGATACCAACTTGTTTGGACCATCTTAAAAGATTTATGGCCCAGAAGATACCAACTTGATAAGTTGGTAAAGTCTTTAGATGTTGTACCACAGACCTGGGTGCAAAACGCGTCTTCACCTATAATTACTTATCTAAAAAAAGATTTATGGACCAATCCTAATAGTTCAACCAAGTAGTTTTCCTCAATTGAATGATAGTATCAAGTACTTCAAAGATGTGGGCACCTTCAAACCCTCTATAGGCTAAAAAGATGGTGTACGATCCCCAAGACTTGGTACCACCCCTTAATGAGCAACTAAGGTCCGTCTTGCATCAGGGGGGAGGGGGGAACACATCAGTGCCGAAAGTGAAAAGCACTCCTCCAAAAAAGTGTATATCAATTTTTTTTTTGGCACTGATATGTCCGACCATGATGCAGGGTGGACCTTAGTCATTTATTAAGGGGTTGCACCAAATCGAAGGCAGTGTACCAAGCATACATCTATTAGCATGGGGTGCATCGGAGATGATTTGTGACAACATTTTCAATGAGGATACGATAGCCACTTTTTCACCCATGTTTTTTCACATTTTAGAGGGTGGTTTAGGAAGCTTGTTATTAGTGGAAGACAGACTTGGGGGCCCAACCGTCCTATTGTTGCCCTACGTCAAGGTCTCGACAAGACCGGCAAGGAAAGGTAAGCAGACGGGACTGGATAGGCGCTACTCCAGGGTAGGTGCACCTACCAACTAGTAGGATTCAATACCCAAATCAATTACTAACTTTGTTTTGTTATATTTGGCTCCTCCCCTCTTTTAAACGATTGAATTTGTGCAAATAGATGAATCATGCAGATACAAGGTTGGGTATGGATGTCAAGTGGATTCAAATCCACCATAACCAAATATAAATAAATTAAAAGGTGGATTGAAATCCTCTGATTAAATAGAGTTAATGCTTGTATAAACCCTTTGTTTCTCCTTTTGAGAGTTTGTGTAGCAATGATGTGCATAGAATAGGCCAGCTTGGGCATGGTCAGCCTAAACCCAGCCCATGACTATTATTGGTCAAGAAAAAGAGAACCCAAGATTGGCCCAAAATTAAGTTCATGTACAAGGAAACCAATGAGGCTCATTTGAACATCTTGGTTAAGTTTAAGCCCACTCCAGATCCAAGAGGTTCTTAGAAGCAACCCAAGTTTAGCACTTGGTAGGCCTTGTTGCACATCAAACTAGGAATGGGAAGAGGCAGTAGGTTGAGTTTATAGCTTTTTCTCATACCAAATTCAACCCAATTAACCCCACTTGATCCTACCCGTGTACCGGCCCAGCCCAGCAAGACACACTGGGCCAATACAGGGCACGAAATAGAGGGGGAAATCCTACTAAATTAAAATAAAATAAAAATGAAGAAAAGCTGTAGATATAAGCCTTAAACTCTTTAACAATGACCCAAATTAAACTTAAGTGTATCATCCATAACTAGGGCTGTCAACGAACCAAGCTAGCCCAAGCTCAACTCATGATTAGCTGAGCTTGAGCCTTGTTTCATGCTCGTAGAGCTGAGACTGAACCTCCAGTTGAGCTTGTTTAAATAAGCAGGCCTGAGCCGAGCTGCACTAGGCTTAGTTCGCTAAAAGCTTGACTCGTCAAGGATCTTATAAATGCATATGATACATAAAAATACATTTATTATATTATTTATTTAAACATTGAATATATTTATACGTAATATATATGGATAATAACTTGTTATAATATGGATTGATGGGCTTGTTTGATCCAGCTATATATGTAGCCTTTAGGAGCAGGTTTGTGTCATAGGCTATTGGTATTTAAGATTTGAGCCCGAAGCAATAAGCTTGAGTTTTGTGAGCCGAGCTCCCCAAAATCTTAATGAGCCAAGCCTGAGCTTGGCACCTCCGGCTCGTGATGAACTTGAGATGACCCTAATCTTTCAGTGACAAGCCTGAGCTGAGCTGGTCATAGCACAGCCCAGCTCAGCTCATGGACACCCCGCCTCGGATTTGGTGAGACCAGTAAAGTCACCCTAAGGTGAGACTGACATTAGGGGCAGATACATCAGTGACAAAAAAGTGACTTTCACTTTTTGGGGGATCCTTTTCACTCTTTGGCACTGATGTGTTGGCCTCTGATGTCAGACTCACCTTAGGCTGATCTCAGGTGGTCTCACCAATCCTTAGGGTTGACACCCCTATGTAACAAAACCAAACTACACCTGAAACCTGATAGGATATAGCAACCTGCTTAACAGGAGTGGGCCAGGCAGTTCACCCATCTAACCTGCCACATTGCTGTCCCTATATCTATCTTGATTACTTGGCCTTTTGTGTACCCTACTTGTCTCCTCCAACTTGTAGCATGATTAATAATTACATAATTAATTTAGCAATACTTTTGTGTCTTGACTTACGCAATCTATTAGGTGTGATTCTTTCAAAAGCGGGACCTGATCATTTTGTACATGAGATATGTATGCCCAGTTGGGGCCTAAGCTGAGCTAAAGATGCTTCCATGCTTTAAATGAAACATATTTTAGTCATCTTAGTATCACGGCAACAATCAGGAATGAAGACACTGCATATGAAATTGTTTGCACATGAAAATGTAACTCCTACCAAAATAAAATTAAAAAAAAAAAATTATAGTTTAATCTCTTTCATCGTGATTATTATGCCTACATGTTCACAAAGCTACAAATTTATGGGCCATCTCATATAACTACTAGAGAAGTTACGATCACACTAACATGGTCACTTAACCCCACCTCCCCTCATAATAAATAAATAAATAAGAAAAGAAAGGAAAAAAAAAAACACTTAATGCTAATTTCTACCTAAATGTATAATGAGACAGATTTTTTATGTGGTTCAAATCATAGATACAAGCATGCTTTTAAAGTATCTTTTTAAGTGCCGAATTTATTGATAGCCATTATGGAATCCTGGTAAGGCGTTCTACAAATAAATTTGATAATTTGTGTGGTTTGGCAATATATCACCAACATATTACTAAATATAATGCTGGTATGATTACTATATTTTTCTCTTAAAAGGGAAACAAAGTATCAATTATGAATTGTTACATATTATTTTGGAAAAAAAATATTAACAGAAAAGAACCCTATCCTTAAAATCTCATTATATCTATAAATGGCAAAAATCTATCTCTTACTTAAGGTTTACCGACTCAGATTCTTACTCGACTTGGATCGATCAAGAGTGGAGTCGACTTGGGAATTACTGGAGTCGACTCGGGGAATCATGCCACTTTTATTTTTTTATAAAATAAAAAAAGGTTTAAAATATTAAATAATTACATATATGATTTTGGATTAAGTATTGCCCATTTTCTTGATAAATATTATTATTTTGTAGTATAATAATGTGAAAATCCAAAAATATTCTATACAAACTACTAATAGTCTAATACCATAACAAGGTAGATGTAATTAATTATAACATCTAAAGTTTAAGCTAAAGTAAAAGCACTATTAGTATTAATATATTAAAAAATCGAAGTACATATTTTCAACATAAGCATAGAAACAAATACCACCCAATTTCTAAGATTCAAGTTTATACGGTTAGAAGGTCAAGTTAAAATTCTAATTTTTTTATCACTTTAGCCTTCATACTTCCAAAAAAAATTTATTCTTTTTTTTCTAGGTTTTTGAATGTCTTTGAGAACCCATTTGTTGGAGTCTTTAGAAATGAAACCTCAAACTCAAAAAATAAAAACAAGAAAAGAGTTTTTATTGTGTTCCAACTTGGATTTGAGTCATTTTAAATTTACAAAACTCGGTTGAGTCACATGAATCAATTCAAGTCAATAAGTCTACTGAGTTAGAAACTTGACTCGATGAATCAGGTATGCTTGGGAGTCAGCAACATAACTCGACTCGTAAAACATAGGAGTAGAGTTAACTCAGGGAGTCGGCAAACTATGTTCTTACCCCTTTCTAAGAGTTTTCCAATTGTCAAAACAAATAAAATAAGTAAAATACCACAAAATTAGTATTCTAGCTATTACTCTTTTTTTATTGCTTTTTTGAAGCATATAAAAAAAAAACAAAAATATCCCAAAAATCACTTATGATTACATAATGCCCAGCCCCTTAATATAATTTTATAAGGGTTTGACCCTTTATTTGCAATTTGTGCAAATTTTAGGTATCTACACTTTCTCTGATTCTTTTCTTTTCTTTCTTTCCTCCTTTCTTTCTTTTTTTATTCCCCCTTTTTTTAATGGTATAACTTATCAGTGCAACTTATGAGGCAATGACCAATATAAGATGGGCTCCTCTAGTGGATAACAGGGATTTGGCCCAATGGGCATTTGCTCCAATTGAATGGGAAAGTTTTTTTTTTTTTTTTAACAAAAGAAGACAAAGAAGGATTGGGTCAAAACTTTCAACACAATAATTCATCTTTCTTTTGTAATAAGGCCCATTAAATTAGAGACCATTAAACTGTATTCCTTTGATCAAAAGTCTTTATAAATCATTACTGCTTTTTTATGTCATCTCAGTCCCTTCCAGGGTCCAAAGTCGTACAACAAAATGAAAAGCTTGTCTCTCTCAACTTTCTCCTTTGTGTACCATCATTCAAATGATCAAAGGCAACAAAATGGATAATCAAAAGGCCCTTCTCTTTGTAAATCTTCCACAGCAAGAAAATTTTCGGTTTTTCACATACAAAATCCATTAAAGTAGTAGGAAGCAAGAACTAGTGTGTGATGATTGTTTCAAAATAATTTTGCCTTTGTTTGAGTCAAGCATGCGTGCAAGAACAACTTTATCAACCCGACAATTCTTTTCCATTATCCATGCCCACAAGAAAATATTCTCCCACCCTAATCATAAGTCATGATAATTCATTTCCTTTCGGTTACCACTAACCTATGTACTAATACATGGTCTGTCAATCAGAGCTTGGAAACCCTAGTATCCTTTGTCACATTTTGACTAATACTAAACTTTCCGCCTTCAATTAAAAATAAAAATAAAAAGAGCTTTCCCTAGTTACAATAATGTGCAGTCGATCGATCTTGAACACAGTTCGCACGCATCATGGATCGTTTACGATCAGAAATGCTGGAAGCTGTTGGTCAGGCTAAAATGTCATTGGGGTGTATTTAGCTCAATAAAACTCTAGATCAAAAACTGCTGATAATGATCTTTGTACTCGAACAAAGTGGTAAGTTTGCTAAAACAGAATTTATGGGCTTGATCATGTCATTAGCGGTTGATTGGTCACCGGGTTGGGACCAACAGGCACACCCCTAACACTTTGGATGCTCCACATGCTTTATTCAATGCCAATGTCCCTCTTTCATAGGCCTAGCAATATGTAGTAGAGGAGAGTTACTGGCAAGGACACTAGCATGCCAAAGATAACCCTGCAAAAGCACAAGGGTAAGTAGAAGAAAAGTAGATAAATCTAGTTCTTTTCTATTTCCTCCATTTCATGGTGCCAAATTTTTCTCTATATTGTTCAAACTCTTTTCAATGGGAACTTAAAAGTTTAGGAAAAGATGGTACAAATAATTGATAAATTTTGATAACAGATAATTAACAAAATAAAAGTAGTAAATTTCAAGCTTCTTTAGTATTAATCTATGATATTGGATTAACAAAGCCAATATATTGGATCAATGCATGACAGTATGATCTAAATTGATTAATGAATATAGAATTTGATAACATACAATGATTGTGGTCATTAATGTGGATCGGATGGCATAAAAAATCAATTAGCTAAGCTATAGGGGACTAATGAGAAAACAATTAATTGCCACCAATATATATATATATAAAACAAGAACAATGACTTTGCTAGAGATTTCTGTAGCCATTATTGTTGATCGTAGAATCAAGGACTCTTATCACTTGAGAGACTTTTTTAATTTAATTATTATGTAGGTTGAGATATACTTGATTTTTTTTTTTTTTTTTTTGGGTTACACTCTTTGGTAATTAAAAAAGAGCCAAAGTTATACACTAGGAACCCTACCTATCCATGGATGTGAAGTCACCAAACTTTGTTGTACAATGGTAGCAATGCATTTTCTAGACCTATGGTACAAGTGCCCACTAAGGACAAGGGTAGGGATTCTACTTATCTTCAATAAGACTAAGTCGCACTTTAATTTCCCCGCATCCTTAACAAACAAAAAAATAATTAAATTTGAAAATTTAAGCAGGACTTCTTCACATAGTATTGAATTTTGACCTATTTGCTATATGGGGCAGTTTTCTTGGTAAGTCACTTAGCAAAGAAATATGGTGACAAAAAATCTTAATTGACAGCCCAAAAGGCCCCCGCAAGTTTGCCTCATCACCCTTTACTCATGCAATAAATTTCAACCTAGAACGACTTTGTCAAAAATTGTGTATGTGTAACCGTCCAAACATTCTACTCCCTAGATTCAAGATCTTTTAATACTATTAAACTATCCTTATGTTTTACATGTATTTACAATTTGACACATAGATTATTGGACAAGATAGGATGAACAATTTAGTTAAGGTAAGCCTTTTTGACAGGTCAATATCTTCTATGACACCCCCTTGTGCGATGCCTCGTGAGGCAAGACACAAGGGGGTGATATCCATTCACATCCCAAAAGTGAATGGGCCCCACCCC
>JAOXJP010102373.1:0-14351 GCA_025762735.1 Platanus orientalis | reverse complement strand
GTTATAATGATTAAAAAGGCATTCACCAGTTGATAAACTTCATTCCCCTAGCTGCAACTTCCTCAGTTGTCTCTCTAATGTCAGCCTTCCACAAAATGTCCTCATCACTTTTGATCTGAACAAACATTCAAACATTATTCAAAGTAACACTTCCTATGAACTTAACTAGAACCCAAGTTCAGTGACCAACAGATGAGTCATTTTAGTAATCACAATTTATCCAGAGTTTATAATTAGGAATCACAAAAACTTGCCAGGGAAAAATCAATAGCTGGAAAAAGAGGCTGGTACTCGCTAATGCTTCTCCTCTTATCACATGGGTGAACTCCCTGCAGTTAAGTGTAAACATTAAAACAGAAATGCAAGGATTCAAACCTGCAAAACCTCAAACTTGCATATGCCATATTTTATCTATTTTTAAAAAAAAAAATTGAAGAGAAAAAAAGTGAAATTCTGTATTATTTTTTAAAAAAGAAGTAATTATGTTAATATGTACACTAGAACTTTATCCGTCAGTACTTCAAGGGCAGAACTTTATCAGACTTGCAGTATAAACTAACGATGCATTCAACAGTGGAAGTTGTGAACAAATAAAAAAATCAAAAAAGAAGAAGAGAGAAACTTTAGCAGTTCCAAACTGCTACAGGGTTGAGACCTCCAAGGCCTCTCCACTGTCCAACCGTGGGATAATAATGTCCAACTTCAAAAACCCAAGCAAAGCAAAAGTTTCAATTCTCAAAATCAATCTCTTATCCCAAACGAATGGGCTTGGCCCTTTTCATAGATTACATCACATGATATTTAGAAAACAACCCCTTTAAACCCATTTCCGAACTTCTAAGTCTCCTACAACCAAACCTACTAATAATGTAAACTTGTATTTCCCAACCGTAGTTCCCTCTTTATTTGATTCAACCCTTAAAAAATATACAAGTTTAAGACTGAAATAAAATAAGGCCTAAACTACCTTTGATCACTAGAAACAAAATGGTCCAGCTGAGAGGTGCTGAATGTTTTATCTTGCAAGTCAACCCCTTTGAAGACACTTTGTCATCACAGCTTCCATATAAACTCAGACAGGAAAAACAGAGGACTATGATTAGAACCAACAAGAAAAGGACTTGTTAGTTTCAAGAAACAAAATCCTCTATCTCCTTCAATTAGAGGAAATAAAATGATTTAAATCAAGGAGTCCTCAAGAAAACTCAATCTCAAAGCCACCAAGCCTCTAAGATGACAACCCAAATTAAGATTACAAGAGAGCAGTGGAAGAATCAGAGACAAGTAATGGTAGAAACAAAAACATTTAAAATGTATCAAATCTACAAAGCAAGGAACTTCAACGTAAGGAAAACTCTTACTCCAAGAAAGGTCTCTCCAAAACATGACTCTACACCCATATCCCACATCATATTGCATATTAGAAATTAAAGGAATCAGTACACTAATGAATCTCCTAGTGTTGCAACAATGTTTCTCCAAGGCCACCTACTAAGAAGTGGCATATTAAGCTCCCTAATATCCCCAAGTTCACCTTTTTTTTTGATAAATAAAGTAATTTATTAAAAGCCAAACAAAAACACACAATGAGGCGAAATGCATGAGATACAATGAGGGTTTCTGCAACCATGGTAATAGTTTCAAGATAAATTTTTTAGTTTCACCATGGCTAGAATGCATAGAAGCCCACCATGGCTTGCCCAATATCAGCGTCAAACAAGATCAATCAGGACGCGTCAAAGGGATATCTGGTCGGATCAGGTGAAAGAGGTAGACAGGATCGATGTAGACAAATGGAGGCAAAAGGGGTTTGCTCCTACTACCTATTTTCACACTGTTCGAACCTAGAAGTGGCATCATTTCATGGAGATGGAGGTCCGAGTGGTCGATGGGTGAAAGGTCATCGTCCTAGACAAGGAGGATGTGGACACAAGACTCAGCAAAATGGAGCCATGTCTTGTTGCTAGGGTGTGGGGGGAGACTTTGGGAGTCTAAATGCTAACCGAGAAGGGGGAGAAGATGTGGAAGATCTCTAGAGAGCTAAAGGTGAAAAGTATGCCACAAACGCCTCGCATTTATTCGCATTCTCATCGAAGGCGGAGGCAAAGCGAGTCCTATGTGAAGGATGGACTGGGGTGACTACAAGATCATGATGGACCACCCGGTTCCGCATGCAGGTTGTGGCAACTTTGGACCTCTGGCGAAGGGAGGATGGATTCGGATATATGGTTTTTTGGCCCACTTATGGAGCATGTAGATGTTTCCGCCTTGACAAACCCACTTGTGGAGGGTGGTTTCATCGAGGCGGATAGAGTGGACCCATTCTCCATTGAGTGGGTTCAACTGAGGGTAGAGAGCCCGGAAGAATGCCTTGTAGAGGTGGATGTTCACGATGGATACATAACATTCTAGCTTGATGCATGGAAAGAAGAACCCCCTGAGATATTGAAGCTAGAGAAAGCTGGGTGGAGATATATGAGTGCCCCACCAGAAAAGAAAAGAAAAAGAAAAAAAAACCTCATTGGAGACGCGGAAGGATACCCTAGTGCCGGTAGCAACTTTTGAGAAGGAGAAGATAGTTAGGGCTGAGAGGGAATAGGCTAGACATGTGGCAACGTCTAAAAGGCCAGTGCAACAAGAAGAAGGTGGAGGGAGTCGAGTAGATGTTAGTGGAAGTTGGAAAGTGGTGGGAAGGGGGGAGGGAAATAACAAAGACAATGACCTTCAAGAAATAGCCAAATGCCTAGAGGGAGACAAAATGTGTCATACCAGGCCAGATCCGACAAGCATCTAACGACAAGGACAGATCAATCCTTAATGTCTAAACAAGGGCGGCCCTAGCGCTGATCGGAGCCTTCCAAGTTACATAAACTTAGCGTGGATTCGACGTCGAAGGCCTAAGAAAAGCCGAACCCGAAGAGAGTGAGTCCAATGGACCAGAGGGATAGAATGTTAAAGGCTTGCAAGGAAAAGGACATGGGCAGAGTCAAGGAGGCCCAGTCTAAACAACCCGTTAAAGGAGGCCAATTAAATAATATTGGCACATGCCCAGGGAGATTTAGGGAACTTGAACACTCCAATCGAGAAGGGGGTATAAAAAGGGGAGTTGGATGATATCAGTGAAGAAAAAAGAAAGGAACTAGAATGAAGCAGAAGGGTGGTTCGTAAGAGGCTAGTCGCTGTGTAGTGGGGATCACGATCCGGTAAGGCTTTCTGGTGAGGCCAGCTAGAGAGAAGGAAAAAGAGACTGTTGGAAAGAGAAATGAGCTGGTGAGGGAAACGGAAGAAAGTAGTGACTCTTGACTTAGAGGAATTTGACTTTTTCCGGAAAGAAGGAGGCTCCAGGTGCTCTTCTCTGATGCCAGAGGTAACCAACCAGCTTATGTGTGCACGAGAAGGAAAGATAAAGCAAAAGGCATAACAGCAAGTGGTAGTTCCCATCCGGAAGGTGCCTCTTATTGATGACCAAAGTGTGGAAGTAGAGAAGAAATGGATGAAGGGGAGAGGATTTCAAAGGTCTCGGAAGCAGGAGAAGCGATGGTTGCGTAGGCATATGAGCATGCCTTGGTTGACTAGGTCGGAGACAATGTCAAACCAGAAGATATGGTTGAAGCTCTACATATCTTCCCTCCTCCTACTCCCTCAGAATGGGTAACTCAACGTGTATTGGAGCTAAGTAGAAAAATTGGGGTATCATTTAAGGGTGCACATAAGGTTGAGGAGGTCTTCAAAGAAATAGAAAGCAAGCAAAGTCTAAGTCCAAGATGAAGAATGGTGGTCAACAAGTGAGCTAACTGCCACAAAAGGGAGAGGGAATTGAAGAGGTTGGCAACCATGACCAACTATGATGGTTCGGTAGAGGCTAAGAGATGGAGAAGCATAAATAGGGAGATGGGGAGAGGAGAGAGAAGTGCAAGAGGTGAGAAGTGGAAATGGTTGTATTGCAAGAAACGAAGATGGAGTCTTTCGGATTGGTTAAAGCGAAGGAATTATGGGATCTCAGGAATTGGGATTATATTCACAAGCCTGCTATCACCAGAGCTAGAGGAATCTTTATCATATGAAATAAAGATGTGATTAAAGTGCAGAGCTCCAAGATCAATTCTTTCTCCATCTCAATCTGGTGTAGGGGTACAAAGCACTAGGTTAAATGATGCTTTTCTGGAGTGTATGGCCTGAATAATGATGTAAGGAGAGGTTTCCTGGAAGAGCTTGCAATTGTGAGAGACCAATGGAAAGGCCTGTGGTGCACAAGGGGGGCCTTCAATAGGGTCCAGAGTCCTTTGGAAAGGAATGGAAGTCACCATTGTACAGCCCAGATGCAACTATTCTCAAACTTCATCTCCTCCCAGTCCCTTACAGAATTTCCCATTTCTAAGGCCTCTAACACATGGTCCAGTAGACATGAACTCCACACTATGAGCCGAATTGATAGATTCCTTGCATATGGGTACTAGGAAGACAATTCCATCAAGCGCATCAATTTTCCATACCCAACCCTACATCAGATCATTGCCCAATCTTGTTGTGCCATAAGGAACGAAAGCAGGGACCATCCCTTTTCCGTTTTGAATTGATGTGGTCAGAGGCTGAAGGCTTCGAAGACTAGGTCTCGGCTTGGTGGGACTCTCTGCACTTCAAAGGCACAATAGGATTTGTCACAACCTAGAAGCTGAAGGAGTTGAAGAATCGCATAAAGAAGTGGAAAAAAGAGTGATGCAGCACACAAACCAAAATACTAAACCAAGAACTAAGTAAGATACTGCAGTAAACCAGAAGGGGTATTAAGGCTCTCAGGTAGACCAAACAGCAAAACTACAAAAACAATTATAGGTTTTGTACTACATTTGGGTAATGTGGACTATAATAGGGCTTAAATAAGTTTGAAACAAGGTGCAATTAAAGGCTTAAACAGTGAATGATAATAGGGTCAAATAGAATCAGGTGTAGCTTTTTAGGTATGGTCTCTAGTTTCAGATTTTGGTAACACAGCAAGCTATATATATACAATGGCTTGTGGGTTCAGGGATGAAATGGACACAAACTGTAGACTTATATTAATGGTTGGAAAGCAAGGTTTACCATGTTGATATGATTTGGTTAGGGCAAGAACAAGGAGCAAACACAGGTGAATTGTCGGTAAGATTTATTGAAGATTAGATAGGCCTGATGTAGTTCAATAAGAGACCAAACAGAGGTTGAAATATAGTCAAGCAATGGTTACTAGCAAGAGAGTAACAGGCTGACAAAAGGTTGCACAGATAGGATCAACTTAAAGGGTAAAACAACGACTGAGTAAAAATAAGATTAAGAGGACTGATCTGGTAAAACTAGGGAATAACAGACTGGCATCAAGTCTTAGTAGGGGATGCAAAGATTGTACAAAATAGGCTGACGTAATGGATGTAAAACAGGGTTAATGAGATCCTAACTTGGGTCTATTGGTGGGTATTTCAAACCTGTAGAAATTCACAAGGGATGGCGTAAATCCAAAGGAAGGAGATTCGATTACAGAGGCTTCCAAATAAATAATTCAGAACACACTTATGAGTTCGGGGAGAAGATTTCAGAAAGAAAAGTAGATCACAGGCTACACAAGCTAGAAATCAGTGGGTGTTTTGATGCCATATTAGATAATGGACCAAATTTTAAAATTTAGGGGTGTTGCAAAGAATCGAAGACTGGAAAACAAGAAAGTGGTGGACTAAGTTGTACGCTAGAGTGGTTTCAAGAAAAGTCCAAGAAAGCTTCTAGATTAAAGGTTTTAGTGGGGTGTTAATGGAGAAGACAGTAAAACAAAGGAGAAAGAAAGAAGAAAAGAAGAAAAAGAAGAAGAAAAGGAGGAGAAGAAAATAAGTAAGAAAATAATAGTATCTGATGTGAATAATCATCTGCCTCACAAGCCCTTAGACATCACTATCCTTGGGTTCAAGTTTAAGCACTAAAAACTTGAAGAAGAGAAGGAGTTTCACTAATAGAGAATAAGAAACCAGCAAAAAAATTTATTAATTCCATCATCCGATTCATACCAATACATAAACGTGCAACCCTATATATAGGCTCACAAACTCAAGAAAATAGCAAGAAACCAAATTAGAAACTCCTAAACTACTAGCTTACTTGATACCTAAGAATACTAAACCCAAAACTACTACAAACTTGATTTTTTAGAAACAAAAATTGTCAAAATCAAGCCCATTTAGAGGATTTCAACCAGCACGGTAAGAAGGCCACATTTTGACTTGTTAACTCATTAAAATTAATAAAATACCCTTGGCAAAAATGCTTTATTCCTAAAAGACTTAAAAACAGAAACCATAATGACCTTCATGTCCTAAACTCTAATAACTTATAAACTATTAAGTATAACAATAAAACACTCAAATAAAGACTTTAAAAATCTCCATCATCTATCCCAAAGATATTCTTCCATGTGCCTTCTCATGTGGACCCCACCAAAGCCATGTCTGAGCCGCACTTGGCTCTAATGTCCGCATTAAATTCTACTTGTTCGAAAAAACTCGACCTTGAGTTTTGTAGAAGGAAAGTATCAACAACGTTGAGAAACTCGAACCACATAGCCATATACCAAATACTCCCACAATCACATTATGATGTAATCATGTCATCTTGTGAACATCCGATATGGGAAAGACCTAATAGTATGCATCATTTGCATTCCGATAATTAGTTGGGAGCAGAAATACCTCATAATACTCTTCCTCAATTACCTCACACGTAACCATCTCGGAGTCATGTAACTATGGAAGAACTGGTGCATCCATCGGAATAACCGGTACTTGATCTTCCTCTTCTGGCATGACAAGAACTAGATCAACAATGTCTGGAAGCATCACAAACTCTTGGGCTGGTGTGTTTGTCAGAATGGACTGGATCTTATGAAATCAGATTTCAATAAAACTTACCTAGGTGTCCACCCAGTCTGCGATTAGGATGAAGTAAAGTCGATAAATTCTTATAACTCTAAGGCATCAAAACAACAACAGACAAAAGATTTCAGATCAGCACGTGGTTCAATCACTACAAAAACAAACTCTCCTCAATTCAGTAGACATCATTCAACAAACACTCATAACACCAAATCTGGGGTCATTTAGATATCCACACTCAGACTGTCATGAAAGGATCACCTCGAAGACTTCAAAGCTGTTCTGTTAAGTATCCACAGATTTCTGCACATCTAGGATTGTCGAAGAAGATATTTACTTTCTTCAATCACTCAAAGATTAAAGGAAGACATCACCAGTGGCTTAAGGAACAGTAACTCTTGTGTAGTGAGTCTTTAGGAGCAATGGTAACACAATAGAGATATTTGGACAGCAGCTACTTGTAGGTGTATCTATTAATCCAACCAGTAACACCCAAAACAAAACATGTCTATAAATAACCCTTATCAGCAGCAAGATGCACTCACAGACTATCAAGTACTTGGATAGTGAACTCTGAATAAATATTCCAAGGATTCCAAATAAGTAGGAACAGGTTGGAACCTGGCTCTGATACCAAAATTGATGCAACACACAAGCCAAAATACTAATCCAAGAACTAAGCAAGATACTGTTGTAGACCAGAAGGGATATTAACGCTCTCAGGTAGGCCAAACAACAAAGCTACATAACAATTATAGGTTTTGTAATACAACAGGGTAATGTGAACTGTAATAGGGCTTAAATAAGTCTGAAATAGGGTGCAGTAAAAGGCTCAAACAGTGAATGATAATAGGGTCAAATAGAACCAGTTGTAGCTTTTCAGGTATGGTCTCTAGTTTCATATTTGGGTAACACAACAAGCTATATATGTACTAATGTTTGTGGTTCAGGGATGAAATGGACACAAACTGTAGACTTATATTAATGGTTGGAGAACAGGGTTTACTATGTTGATATGATCTGGTTAGGGTAGGAACAAGGACCAAATAGGTGAACTGTGGGTAAGATTTATTAGAGATTAGATAGGCCCAATGAAGTTCAATAAGAAACCAAACAGAGATTGAAATATAGTCAAGTAAAGGTTACTAGCAGGAGAGTAACAGGCTAGCAAAAGGTTGCTCAAATAGGGTCAACTTAAAGGGTAAAACAGCAAGTGAGTATAAATAAGATTAAGGGGACTGATCTGGTCTAACTAGAGAATAACAGACTGATATCAGGTCTTAGTAGGGGATGCAAAGATTGTACAAAACAGGCTGACGTAATGGAGGTAATGCAGGGTTAATGAGGATCCTAACTAGGGTCTATAAGTGGGTATTTCAGACCTGCAAAAACTCACAAAGGATGGTGTAAGTCCAAAGGAGGAAATTCAATCACAGAGGGTTCCAAATAAATAACTTGGAACACACTTCTGAGTTCTGGGAGAAGATTTCAGACAAAGAAATGTGGATCGCAGGCTAGAAACCAGTGGGTGATTTGATGTCATATTAGATAATGGGTGTTGCAGAGAATTGTAGATTGGGTTTTGATATTAATGTTGGAAAACAATAAGGAAGTGGAGGACTAAGTTGTACGCTAGAGTGGTTTCAAGAAAACTCTCAGAAAGTTTCTGGATTAAGGATTTTAGTGGGGTGTTAATGGAGAAAACAATAAAACAAAGGAAAAAGAATAAAAGAAGAAAAAGAAGAAGAGGAGAAGAAAAGATTAGTACCTGATATAGGTAATCACCTACCTCACAAGCCCTTAGACACCACCATCCTTGGGTTCAAGACTTTAACTTTAGGCACCAAAAACTTGAAGAAGAAATGGAGTTCCACAAATAGAGAGCAAAAAACCAGCCAAAAATTTTATTAATTCCATCATACCAATACAAAAACATATGGCCCTATATATAAGCTCATAAACTTAAGAAAATAGCAAGAAACCAAATTAGAAACTCCTAGACTATTAGCTTACTTGATACCTAAGATTTTTCCAAACTCAAAACTACCACAACCTCTACTTTCTAAAAATAAAAAGTACCAAAATCAGGCCCTTCTAGAGGATTTAGACCAGCACTGTAAGAGAGTCCCACTTTGACTTGTTGACTCACTAAAATTAATAAAATACCCTTGGCAACAATGCCTTATTCCTAAAAGGCCCAAAAACAAAAATCATAATGACTCTCATGTCCTAGACTCTAATAACTCATAAACTGTTAAGTAAAACAGTAAAATACTTAAATAAAGACTCTAAAAAACTCCATCATGTGTCCTAAAGATGTTCCTCCATGTGTCTTCCCATGTGGACCTCACCAAGGCCATATGTGGGCCCCAACTTGCTCTGATGTCCACATCAAAGAGTCTTTTGGCCAGCTCGAAATCAAGAAGGAAAGATTTCTACAGGAAATCGCTAAGTGGGACACGAAAGAAGAGAAGGACAGCATCCCTATAGCAGTGAAGATTTTGTGAGAGGAAGCAAGAAGGGAATACATCCAGCTGTTAAGAATGGAGGAACAGTCCTAGCAGCAGAAATCTAGATACTCTAGGTTAAAAGGAGGAGACACCAACACCAGATACTTTCACAAGCTTGCAAACAGCCGCACTAAGCTGAACTCCATATCCAAACTTCTAGTGGAAAATGAATGAGAAACCAACATGGATAGGGTAAAAACGATCATCACAGCTTTCTACATGTCCCTATATCTCAAACCTCTCCGAATGTGCTTGAGGCTGGAAGGTTTAGCTGGAAGGTTTAGCTTTTGATAAGATCCCAAATGATCGGAGAGAGTGGTTGGAGTGGCCCTTTTCTGAGCAGGAGGTGATAGAGACAATCAACAGCCTGCCAGAGGATAAAGCTTTGAGCTCGGATGGCTTACTGATAAATTTCTTTAAGGCTCTGCTTGTTTCATAGTAAGACTTTGTAAACAAGTAAAACAAATCAATGGTAAAATTTTGTATTGCAAAGTTTTACTTCTAACCTATTTTTTGATGTTTGTTTTGCTTATGTAAAATAGGTGATGCCAAACACTAAATGTACAACCATGGCTGTAAAACTTTGGATAAAGTTTATATTATTTTGGCCAAACACGTGAAACACAACTTCAGAGTCCTTTGTATTTTAACAAACTAAACAAGAAGTGATCCACTGCATTTAATAAAAGAAATTAAAGTTTTCTTTCATAGCACTGTGTCTCGATTGTGGTCTCAAGCAATAAGAAGGATCAACACCTACAGATCCTCATCACACCTCACATATGGACAGCTAACTCAACCTTAACCCCATTCCAACTGAAACACAACACTAATCGTATGAAAAATTTCCAGCAGTGGTTTTGAACTATTGGACAAGAAGCCCCAGTTTGAAAAATGAAAAAAAGAGATGATGGATTTTATACACCAAAAAAATCTAACATTGAGAGAGAGGGGAAGCCAATTGGGAGGCAATCTCCATTTCCTCCCACTTTTGCCGCTTCCTAGTTCTCACCTCTGCCTATTCCACTGAACTAGTTGCTACACAAAAGTTGGGTTCTTGAGAGCTCTAGCCAGAAAGGTCATGATTTGTTTTTGCAATATTGCATCGTCTTTGTATCTTGCAGCTGTTCCTCAATGCCAACGAGTTGATCTCATTAAGTCTATTGTATGAACACCCAAACTAAAACCATTTCTCTTGGTCGTTAATCCATCAGATAAAATATACAATACAAAAAACAATGCATCTTTTTTCCTCTTCTTATATCTTATTTTCTCCGGTGAAGAACCAGTACATTTCCGATTCTCTTCTTCACCACATGAGATCTAAATTATAAATATGTGGCTTGAGATCTATCTGTTCTATATTTCAATAACAGCAACCGTTCAATAGTTAAGAAATCATCAACGTCAAGGATATTTTCTTATAGTGATTAGAATATCCGCTTAAGCACACAAATTTGACAGAAAGAAGGGTAAGAACAAATAAGAGAGAGAAGAGGGAGGAGTGAGTGAGGTACCTTAGCTTCGTAGAGTTGAGGGCCGTGATAAGTGTGGACCTTCAAATGCTAGAACCAGAAACGAAAGGATTTCCAGTGGGTGTCAAGGGCATAAATTGCTTACAGACAGCATCTCGACAGCTACTTTGAATAACGGGAGAGAGAGATCTAACCTAGGAAGCACGGACACTGATACGGGACACGGGTACGATACGATACAGATACGGCGATGTGACAATTCTTAAAAAAGTAGGATATGATATGGCAAGGATACGCTAATTAATTAATAAATATTTTTAGCTAGATATTATGTTAATTTTATGTTTGAAAATAAATAGCAAGCATTAAATAAATAAATAAATAATATCTAAAACTAAAGGCTTGGTGGCAAGAGATGTTGGACTATGTCCCCTCACGGTCGACCCATCCTTTTGCCTTTTTTATTTTAATTTTATAGGATTTACCATATTACCCTGATTTTTTGTGTCCTCACTGTGTCTGAAATGTATATTAAAAAAATTCCCTTTTTCTCTCTCTTGATACAGCTTGGATACACAAGCAAAGGTATCCTTGGAGTGTCCATGTGCAAAACGTGTTGGACACGGACACTGTAGGGTTTTAGAGGTATCCATGCTTCCTTAGATCTAACAATGGGAAGCATCTCCAACGTCAGGCATAAGCAACTTACCCCCAATTTGGAAGTAAGTGCTTTATGGTCATAAGAAGTAAAATGGGTGGGCCCCACTGAATTTACAACTTATAATTTGTTTTCCATCCTAACAAACATCAAAAAACAAAGTTCGTTGTGGAAATTTTTGTTTTGCAAGTACTTTATGTAAAAAAAAAAACAGAGCCTAAAGTCTTCTAGAAATCAGTTGGGAAGGATGTTATGAAAGTCTTCAAAGAATTTCATCAAAGAGTTGCCATGTGTAAGAGTTTAAATGCTACATTTCTGGTCCTTATTCCAAAATGCACAAAAGCTGCAAAAATAAAGGATTTTTGTCCCGCCAGTCTCCTCAGGAATTTCTACAAGATTCTGGAAAAAAGCCTTGGCCCGCCGCATGGAGGATATTATGAGTTTTGTATCATTTCCCCAAACTAGAATACATTTGTTCGATGGGAGGAAAATCCTTAACCGTACATTGATTGCCAATGAATGTATAGACTCATGAGCTAAACGGAAGCAACCAGGTTTGATCGTTTAGGCTGATATGGAGAAAGCTTATGATCATGTCAATTGGGTCTTTCTTTGAAGATGTAATACTTAAAATGGGGTTTGGTTGGTGCAACTGGATTAAAGTATGTCTTTCCACGACATCCTTCTCTGTAATGATTAATGGATCCTCGGAGCAGTTCTTCAACAATAGTAGGGGCCTCCACTAGGGGGACCCCCTTTCCTCTTTAACATTGTAATGGAGGTGTTGTGAAGATCGGTCCACAAAGCAAAGGACTCAGTTTCTTGAATGGGTGTGAGCCTGGAGCCCACTCGGGTTTGTCAGTAGCCTTGATCCAATATGCTGATGACTAATTCTTCATTCAGGCAGTAGAAGAGGAGGTGAGGAACTTGAGAACTATCCTTTTTGATGTTCGAAGCAGTCTCCGACCTCAAGGTTAACTTGCATAAGACAAAGATGATGGCAGTGGGCCCGGTCCTCAAAGTAGGGGGGATAGCCTCATGCATGGGTTTCAACTAGTGGAGTTGCCATGTATGTATCCGGGCATGCCTCTAGAGCCAGATACTCCAAAAGAATTTGAGACCCTAATGAGGACATGGAGCAAAGTGGGGCCTACACTTGGCCTTGTAATAATGGAACATGTTATCAGTTCGGATTTATAATAATGGAGTATGTTATCAGTTCCAAGTCAGACCTTTTGATATGGGACTATCTATTCCACACTTGTCAGAAAATAAAGAACTTAATGATGTTATAAGAATGACAAAAAGATTCTCTTCTACAGTCGATGACTTCCTAGAAAGAACGAAGAGGATGAAAGCACTCATTGATAAGATCCAACTTCATATTCAAAAGAAGTAAGTGGAACTTGTTGACTCTAAGCCTACTATTATGGCACATGAGGCTGAACCAATAAACATGGAAGAAAAGTTAGAGGTGGAAGTGCAAGAAGCAGAAGACAAGACTACAGATAAAGACTCTAATGTAGAGCATGTTGGTGTGACTCATGATGAGTTTATCTAACGAGCTAATTATGACTTATGAGTCCAGAGGAGTGTTCCATTGCTATCCAAGTTTGTGTTCAGCCACCTGATGAGGGTCTAGCTCCAGTTTAGAGCAAGATTCAGACCCTATTTTTAGACACTTCAATCCAAGAGTCTATGAAGATTCCAGACATTGTTGCACCAGTTTATATTTAGCAAGACGAGTGTTATGAAGTGTCTCCATTGTCAGTTGCTTATCAGGAGACAGTCATTTACTCTAAAGTCTACCTCATGTCAAACATTTGCAAGAGGATGGGTTTACATCACAACTTGATTGTGGGTGGATTTAGCATCTAACTATGTAGATCGAGCTTCGTGATATTGTTGTTCCTTCCCTTCTATAAAACTCGAGGTTGAGTTTTTTCGAACAAGAGGGTTTTGATGAGGACATGGGAGCAAGGTGGGGCCCACACTTGGCCTTTGTGGGGTCCACGCATGGAGACAAACAAGACATCGAAGATGTAATTGAACAATTTATAGAGACTTTAATAGAGTTTTAAACGGTTTTTTTATAGACTTTTACTCAGTTTATAGATGTTTTTTAGTGTTTATTAGAGTTAGGACATGATCAGAATTTTAGTTTTTTATATTGGGTTTTTTTAGAAGCATGTAATAAAGCCTATTTAAGGCTTAGTCGACCAAACCAGGGGGGCATTTTTTCACTCTTATTTCTTTTATTTAGTGCTTTCTATCTTGTGAATCAAGGGGTATCAACCCTAATTTTGAATTTATAAAGAGGGGGAGACCTCTTGGTCGACCATGCATTATGAAAATAACAAAAAAATGAAATTTTCTCTGGTTACTCCCATCATCTGCAAGTCTTCAAGCTCCTTACCATAGCTTGAACCTTAGTGATTTCCAAGCCATGAGGTTGGTGATTTCCCCATAAGGTATTTTCTCCTTCTCCTTTATCTTCTTCTTCTCTTTTAACTTTCTGGATTTTCATTATCCTCCACTGGCTACCACAATCAAAATCCATCAACATACACATCATACCATCTCAAACTTCATCTTCTTCTTTCCATAACCCTCCATACATAGTCGACCACCTCTATCTTATGATCCTTGCAGTTTTTTATCAACCACACCTAATCACCATACCCATACCATTCAACAACAACAAACAGCCTTATCCCAACTATTTGGGGTCGGCTAACCCATACCATTCGGCTAACCCTAAATAGCCCAGAATTATCATTAAGATTTTAAAGAAACCCTTTAGTTTTCTGTCCAGAAT
>JAOXJP010102362.1:0-14351 GCA_025762735.1 Platanus orientalis | reverse complement strand
ATCTAGCTCATGTTATGTTTCAGGTTTATTCAAATGACTAAAATGTCCTCCTCCCTCAAGCAACTACAAGGAGTTTTTTTTAAACACAAAGTACCCAAAATGCCCTTTGTTATTATAATAATTAACCAAAATGCCCTAAAAATCTACCTCATTTCAGCCATGCTTTAAGTTAATTCAAATTACTAAAATTCCTACCTTCCTCAAGCAATTGTGAAGAATTTTGTTTAACACAAAAGAACCCAAAATGCCCTTTGTTGTTTTATTAATTAACCAAAATGCCCCTGAGTAGAAAATCTATCTCATATTAGCTTATGGAAAGAGTTAAAAAAATATAACTAGTTTTTCTCCCCTAGTGATCTTCATAACTACATTAAAATCGTGAGTTAACACAACATTTTCGTAGTGATTATTGGGGAATTGAAGGCCATATAAGCCTGAGCATGGTGAATGCAAAGCTTTGGTGTGCAACTCATAAGAGTTGAGAGTTTTTGGTGATGGGCCATATTGCCATAAAATCTCAATGCCACCTACTAGAGAGCGAACATAATGGTACTGATTTGTGATTTTTGAATATTTGTGTATCCAAATAGTGGAAATGAGATTTTTGAATTATAATTCCATTCATACATTTATGCATCCAAATGGTAGAATTCTAAATCTGCAGATTTCAATTCTATAGAATTGGAATTCCAAGGCCAATTGCAATTCCGTGAATCCAAACGCACCCTAATTTCATTTGATCAATTCCATTCATTAGTATATTTATTGTATTTTTAGTGGACATAAGCAAGGGTCTCCCTTGGATTGGTTATAAATTCCTTGTATGCCGAGTGTTAGACAGTTGATATCTCTCTCTCCTTGCTAGCTATATAGTCATTACGTTTTTCATGGATTCTTGAAGTAAAGTAGTAATTAGTTTAAAATTTAGTTTCTATTTTTATAATAATACAAGTTTTTAATAAGAATAGCTTAACGATCACCTAGGATATCAATCAGTGTTTTCTTAGCATCCAAGTTTAGCAAGTCATTATTTTATATTAGAAATGAAAGTCCTATTTTTTCCACTTTTCATTAAGCCTTATTTTAAGGTTGTCAACACCCAAAATTTGATTTAAACTTTTAGATAGACCTTGAAAGCTCTTAAAGGCGGTGTTAGATTAGACTTCACCATGCATACCTCTCAAGTACCGAGCCTAGAATCCCTTAAAAACATCAAAACCCTAAAAATCATCAGAAACCTAATTTGAACTTAAGGAGGCTGGGAACTTGAGCTTAATATTGTTTCTCAGGAAAATGATCATGATGATCTGCCACACATAGATATGAAAAAATAAAAAATTATTCTTTACTCCCCACTTTTTAGCCTTCCCCAAGCAATAAAGCGGCGTTTGGCCATAAGTGACTGCAAATTTTGGGCATTTATGGGACATTTGCACCAACATCCAAATGACACCCGGTTACTTTTCAAACATTGGAAGAACATACATCTTCCAAAACCCTAACCTAGCAATGCTTTTTAGGTCTCCAGGCTTATTCTAGCTCCATATTTTGAAAAGCTATGTTTTTCCCTAATCACGTTTTTTTGCATATCTCCTCACATAACTAACCAGTTGACTAACCATCTAAAGCAGGTACTTGGGGAGCTCAATCCCTACCGAGTTCATGTATATCATGAAAACTAATTTTTTCATTTTATTCCTAAAAAATGCGACCAAGAGACTAATAAAATACCTATGTATGTCGAAGAATGGTAGAATCTATTTCTGACTAAACTAGTGTGACCGAAACAACTATGAAACCCAAAAAAATTGTCTGTCCACATCCACTGAAGGTCGGTAGACAAAAAAGTGGACCTAGACAATAACAGATGTTTTTTTGGTTTAAAGTCATCATGGATCATTAAATGCTCCTTCAAGAAAATTTAATGTTCATTAAGGTAGCATTAATGTTTTCTTTTAAAACAAATTCAAACAAACCCTTAACTACATTAGTCCCGATACATGGCGTGATCCCGTTAGTGCTCTCAAATATCTAGATTTTCATTATTACCCATTATTCCCCCTACCACTTGTCATCATCCCATTGGTTTGACTCACACCACCTTAGCCCCCATTATAGCCTACCCTATGGCCTTGTCATATATCCCCCTCTCATTGGTGCTCCCAAAACCAAGGTCAAGTACCATCGTGACCACCCCATCACCTCTTGCCACTTGTTATCACCCCATTGTTCCACCTCGAAGCCTACCTTACCACCCATCATGACCTTTCCTTGCCCTCCATGTGGCAGCCCCTAATCATGCTACATAAGGGGCTGGCATCATCCCCACTACATCACCCCCCTTGTCATGCATCAAACACTTATGGTACTCCCATTTACACATGGATTCACCTTTTGAACCATCATTTCTTGACACATGTTGCATTGTTATTGGCTCTTAACACACCTAAATTTGGCCCAAATTAACCTAAATTCAACCTAGATCCAATCCATTTTGATCAAGATTCAATCTAAACCAAACCCATTTCTAGCCTGCCTTTTGGCTATAAATAGAACCCTTTCCCTCAATGTTTTGGAAGTTCTAAATTTTTAGTAAAAGTGCTGAAATTTTGTAGAGAATCCCCTATGTACACAACCACTTCCACCCTACCTTCTCTCAAAGCCCGTAATTGGTCCCTCTGATTGTTCTAGAATCTCTCCTATACAAATTATAGTGAGAGATACATTGGGAGAGATTTTATTATTTTTCCTTTTCCCTACACGTCCCCCAATGTCAAAGAGCTCTTAAGAGTTCTATCTAGTTCCCACATATAAAAGCAACATCGTAGAGAGATTTCTCTCAACCTCTCTTCTTCATTTTAAGTTTGTTTTACAGACACTATTTTACATGTATAAAGTAAAGTGAAATAAGTAGTTTTCTAAATGTTTTTAAGATTTAAGAAGCATGTTTAGTATATGTCCCAACCCCCCTTAAAATTTCATGGGCATTGGTCTCCTCTAGGGAGTCTACTTTGGCCAAAGAATAGCTCTCGAGTTTACTATTCACTACAACAAAAATAATATGTAATACGATACTTTTAGACAACATTTTTTTGTAAAAACACTGCCTAAAGTGAATAATATACAACGCTTCCTAAAGAAAACGATGTGAAAAAGGAATAAAGAAATATACAGCATTTATAAAACGTTGTACAAACATAAATAGACAACGTTTTTAGAAAACTTTGTATATGTTAGATTTACACAGCGTGTAAATAAATCATAAATTCTATCATGTGTCAATGCAAAAACAACATAGAGAGTGTTTCTAGAACGCTATATAAATGTAAATATATAGCGTTTTTAGAAACGCTACTATTTTAAACAAAAAAGAGTTCCCACACATTTTTAAAACGCTGCCAATAAACCTAATCAGGGTATAGAAATGTTGTCTAACCCCTTTCCCTCTCATTCCCCCTCTTCTCTCTTCTTTCCCGCGTTCTTTTTCTTCCCCGTGAATTTTCTCTTCCCGCTTTCTCTCTTCCAGTGATGCAGCACCACCCTCCCTTGTAATCACCGACGACGAGCATGTACCATGACTCTACCCTCCCCTATAACCACCGGCGACGAAGCACCGTGACTATCCTCCCTTGGAGGTCTGCTCTGAAAGGAGAGTCATTTTTGGATGGGAAGGTTTAATTTTGTTATGAATTTCTAGGGTTTCAAAAATTAACCCATTTAGATCCACCTTTTTTGTTTTAAATCTAAATTTTTTGGATGAATTTCTAGGGTTTCAAGGGATTAGTTTTAGATCTAAACTTATTTTTTCCACCATTTTCTCTCTCTCTCTCTCTCTCTCTCTCTCTCTCTCTCTCTCCACCCTTCCTAACTCTTCCCATTTTTGAGTGCAAATCCTTTGCAACCTCCCCATCTTTTCACTTGCTCATGCCTTCATTTTTTTTTCTTTTTTTCTTCTAACTCTCTAACTCTCTCTCTCTCGAAGTTGCAGAAGATGAGGAGAGACCAGCCTTTGGAGATGATCACCTAGCTACAGCAGCAGTAGGGTTAGCATCCCTCCAAATGAGCAGCGGCGGTTTTTTTTCCAGGTCTCTACCCGTATTAGCATCGCTCTAGGTGAGTACACTGTCCTCTCCTCTCTCTCTTTTTTTCTTGGGTGAGGGATTGTACATCTTTTTTGCATTTTTGACTGGTGAAGAATACATTGAATCACCTGGTAGATGTACAGAGTTAAACCACCTAAAATTGTTGTATTTCTCTGGGTGGGTTGTTTTCTTTGCATTTTATTACATAACCGTGATTAGACTTTAACCCATTTTGAAATATGAAAAGTTAGAAAACTACTATTTCTCAAATTACATTGTGGTTTATACACGCTACCAAGATCTGCAACATTAACCCTTCAACATGGTAAGAAAGGCCCAAGCCCTTCGTCTCCACTACTCTCTTCCCTTTTTATTTTAGTTTATATTCAACAACTGCTCCTCAAAAACCCCTTTGCCTCCACACCCTCTTCCTATATCTCACAATTTTTTTTACTTTATATTGAGCGACGAAACCAGACTTTTGCTCTTTTTATTTGTGGTCCATCAACAACCTAAGTGTAAAATCGCTAACATAAGCCAGGGTCTCTTTCAGGTTTGAAAATTGAATCAATCAATCCTCTATGGAAAGCTATCTCCATTCTTTTTCATCCTTAACCCATTTTTGTTTTAGTGTGCTAGACCCTTACAAATGGCTCATTTTGCAGGTGGGGGATTGAGATGCCTGCCATCATAGATGGTTCCATTTAAGATTCTCTCTAACGCTAGTCTTGGAATGGCCATGTCCAGTCTTGGTAGGTTCCAATATCCATAAGCATATGATCATTGGATTTAAGGTTTTCAGGTTTGATTACTTCATTTCCCTTGTTTAATTCAGGTTTTCATGTGGGTTGACCATTTACTAATTCTGCAGGTTTGTTTATTGCTCTCCAACCAAGGATCATTGCATGTGGAAATTCAGTTGCTACCTTTGCCATGGTTGTTCTATTCCTTACAAGTTCGCGGTCATGGTTGCGGCTTCGATTGTTGTCGGATTGCGAGGCGTTCTATTAAGTATTGTCATTGTATAGGTAAAGGGTTGTTTAAAAATGTTGTTGATTATGTATTTGTGTTGTAGCAGCTTCTTCAACCTGTTTGTGTTTTTGTTTGAGATAGAAATGTCAACTTCTCTTGCTCCTTCAATTTGTTCAGGTTGCTCTTCCCCAAGGAATTGCCCCCTTTGTTTTTGCCAAGGAATACAATGTGCATCCTGACATAGTGAGCACTGGGTTCGTATTCTACATTTATTGATCTTAAAAATCTCCATTTCTTTAACCTACACTATATAAATTGCCCACTGGACCTTTCCCTAGCAACGCCGACTGATGTAGCCTAGAGTTTTTAATTATAAAGTTCCCCTACCCCTACAAATGGTTATTGGTCCAAACTTGCCCTACTCCTCAAGTGAATCGCAACAATTTTAAAGGGATCCTTTTGGGTATGTATGTGAACTCTCTTCTTTCTTTAATGTTTCTTAGTGTCTCTTAGGTTTGTTTATAGAGATTTCTTTGAATTTTCATGTTCTTATTACATAGGATTAATGTATCAGACGGTAACCAATCATTGGGAATACAAATAGATTGTCCTAATTCATTGACCCTTTGATCTAGCTGATTGGCTCGGAATACCAATAGTTACTCAACCATCGTGGATCCAATCTTTGACTTAATTTGTGACCCTTTGATCTAGTTATTCTTTTAGACACAACGTTTGAGCTAGAAAGCTATGTGTTATTGAATTCTTTGATCCATGGTGCCATCTTACTTTACATTGACTAATCATTTATGATGCTTGCACTTCAAGAGGCTCATATTTGCAAGTTTCATCTTTTTGCATGTGGTGTCCATTTGTACATACAATATGTAAAGTAATGATGCAAGAACCGTTAGAAGAAGAGATAATTTAAAGAAAAACAGACAAAACCAGCCCAAGGGAGATTTTTTTCTAAAAATAAGAATTATAGAAATATCAATACTATGATTTAGTAAGTTACTAAAAGTAGCAAAGATAATTTTATAATAAAATTCAGCAAGTAAATAGTAGCAGTGGGGTACAATTTATTTTATATGTGATATAGAACTCAGACTGATGTTTTGAATGTCATTGCTATAGAAGATCTATGTAGCATTCTCAAACATGTTACTTTTCATTTATAGCTATCACATATCCATTAGCCCTCCATCTTTGCAGTTTGGAACATGCTATTGGGTTTGCTTTCCGGTTTATCATTGGACAATCAAAAGATGCAAAGAAGATGGCAGATCTTGAGAAAGAGGTAGAGAAGTATAATGATTTTATGCTTATAGATGTTGAGGAAGAATATCTAAAGTTGCCATATAAAACGTGAGATTTGAGACCATGGAGTACTCTCATGTTTTATGAATAATTTTTCATGATAAAACTTTTTTCCTTTTTTTTTGCCTTTTCATATGTATTGTAGGTTGGCATTTTTCAAAGCAGCCTTTGATCTTTTTAAAGCTGATTACTACGTTAAAGCTGATGATGACGTTTACTTGTGCCCAAGTATGCTTAGAAGTGTGGATAAATGCATTGTTTGATACTTTTATACCTTGTAATATAATAACTTTTCATCCATTTATCAGATCGACTTGCAACTCTTCTAGCTAAGGAGTGGATCCATCCACTAACTTACATTGGTTGCATGAAGAAAGGCCCAGTGATCACTGACCCTAAGATGAAATGGTAGTTTAGATTAGATATTTGGATTTTGTTGAAGTAACTGTTATAATTTTAGTGATAGAACATGTGATTCCATGGATACATATTTTGCTTTGTTATACAATTTTGTCAATGGACTTTTCTAATCTGGAAAATTTCAGGTGTGAGAAGTCAGGACATTTAATTGGAAATGAGTATTTCTTGCATGCTTATGGTCCTATATATGCTCTGTCTGCAGAGGTAGTAGCATTGCTGACAACTGCAAGAAATAACAGGTTTGTCTTTTTGAATTTTTATGCTCTCAATTTTGACTATTTGAATTGTGGTAGTGATTCTTTCTTTTAGGTCACTAGTGATATACTTTTTTGCTCATTTAATGCATTGTTGTTGATTAATGACTTAGTTTTACTACACAAAGCCACAGGCAATATTTATTTTCTTTTATTGAGTTGATGGTTCTTTACTTTATTGGTGAGAATACTTAGACATTCCCACTGTTTCTAAATGGTTGAAATCATTTTCTAATGGAGGCTTTTGCATTGACTTCTTGGATCATCTGAATTATGTGAATTTTTTTGTTATGGTGATATAAGGAGTCCTAGCATTCTGAAGGTCTTAATTAATGACCTTGAATATAATTCATCAAAAAAGAAATAAAATTAATGACCTTGAATATACTTAATCATGTTGATTTCTTATCATTGCCATAAGTTTTTTCATAGAAACTCATGCTCTGATGGTTTGGACCATTCAACGGGTATGAATGCTGGTTTGTGGTCAATCTAAGCTCTGACCCATCATTTAGACATCCTAATTGAATGACCATGTGTGTCATATAAAAAGCAAAGGAGCCTAGACTATTGATATATAGTTTATACACACACTTGCATGCAAATATACATGTACATTTGTACTTAAATATGCAAAATCTATTTCTTCTTTAACTGCATTAATTGTCTTATCGCACTTATTCTTTAGTCTTGTTCATTCTCATAGAGAGTGTTGTTCCTTTTTCGTTAAATGTATTAAAATAATCCTTCACCATGGCAATTAATTTTGTCTTTCTCATTCATTAGCATTGCCTTGTTCATTTTCAATTATGTTATTTAGATGCTTTCTAGCTAGTATTTAAGTGTGTCTCTACTTTCCCATTCATTACTAGATGTTTTTCTTGGTTGATAGTCTCAGAATGTTTAGCAATGAGGACATTACCATTGGATCATGGATGCTAGCTATGAATGCCCATCATAAAGACAACAGAGCAATATGTGATCCTCAATGCACACCCACATCAATTGTAGTCTAGAACATTCTAAGATGTTCAGGTAAAATAATTTTATTGATGTTTTCATGTTATTACAGTTCTTATGGAGTATGATTAAGGATTTTCATAGTTACATGTGTGATTAAGCTTGAGTTGATTATGTGTTAGAAGTTTGTATTCCTGGTTACTTTTTTAATATGGATATAATGTGGGATTTATGTATGTACCCAGAGACTTGTATAAAAAGAAATGATGCTGCATTATGGTTAGCTTAAAATACATAAAAGACTTGGAAATAATATTCCTTAAAACGTGAACATATTAGCCCATGTAAACACTTAAGTCTAACATCCATTTTCTTTCACCTTTAGTCAGAGAACTGGCTCATGCCTTCTTAAGTTAGAGTTGGGTATTCCCCTTCTGTTTTATTTGTCTTTAAGGGAAACATGAGGTTAAAAGTGTGACTCTTTATGGACTTTTATGGGTTAGAGATGATGTGATCAAAATCAACATGTCTACATAATATTATGGGATTTCTTTGGTATGAATTATGTACTTGGCACATCAACCCTAATGGTTAAACAAGGTCCTCATAGTTTTTGCTACACCCGAAAAATAATGAATATTTTTCTATCAATGGTTTTCTCATATGGGCTGTTGGCATCAACTTTACTGGCTGCCAAAAGGAGGCATTGATTGGATGCTTAAGGGCTATTTAAATGTTTTTATTTTGAAATATATTAAATCCAAGAGGCCCATTGAGTGGCAGATTCAGACTGATCCACACAGGCAACACATATATGGTTCGTGTAGAAAGACAAGGGATAACATTTTAAATATTTTGCTCTGATGTTACATCAGTAGGTTTTGTCATCCAATAGATTGCTATCACCCAATGAATGACCATATTCCTCTAATCAATGGACTTCAGACTATTGTTGACAATCTACATAAGGCATTGATTGTATGCCTGAAGGCTCTTTGATTGGTTTGATTATGGGCCATATAACTAGGCCCAACAAGTGGGATTGTGAGGTTAAGGTTTCTTAGCAGAGTCACCATGTATATAGTGCTTGAAAGACGGAGAAGACTCCTTTAAGGGTAAGGCTTCTAATGTTGTCACTTGTCAGTTGGTTGTTATTATCAATGTTGTTGTAAGTGGCCGCAATTATTTGTTCAAGTTTTTCTTCCCCATGGATTTCTTTAGATTAGATCTGGTGGAGTTTCAGCTTAAAGGATGATCATTTTATTGCTTGTAACTTCTTTGCTTTGAACTTTCTTTGGATAAGATGGAATTTATGTGATGGTTTCCTATTATTGACTGAAAATATTAATCCATGAAGAGATTCATAAACAACCAAAACATGTAATAGTGATTCAGGAATCTAAATAATTAACAGTTTGAAACTTAAAGATTGAAGGAGATTTATTTTTTTGGTAAATAAAGATTTAATGAGAATGGTGATATAATTTGTTCTTTTTTTCAATATTGATTGAGAATCAATACTGTAGACCCATATTTGAAACCTATCTTTTCACCCTTAAACCTACTAACTTTTGACCAGCTGTCTTGTTGGTATGAAGGACAAAGAGAAAATTAACCAAAATGAAAGATGAATATGTTTATCTTGTTCTCCACTACTATTTAGTTAACCAGTGCTGAATAACTGAAATCATTGGCAGACAAATGTCAGATGTTGTAAAAGATTCTCCATTGAGAGAGGTCTACCAGAAATATTCAACTGTTATATTAAATATCACATTATATAATCTGCATACTCACATCAACAACGTTTATCTCTCATATCGTCATCTCTTTTGACTACTATTTATGGGTTGTATAAATTTGCTTATCAAAACGTTGAGTAATTATATGTTCATCTGTAAAATGCTTAGTATTGAGAGAACAATCTGGGAAAATTTTCAGGTCTATACAACCCAATTAATAGGTTGAAGGAGCTTCACAAGATTCGAAGGTGCTCCAAAAGTCCAACACTGCCTCCTAAGGACAGGTAGCATTTCTGTAGCTTGAAATTGTTAGGGAGGGTTCTTGTTTCATGGAAGGATAATAAGGTTTCTGAAACTCCTAGCAAAAGGGTTGTTTCATCTTTCGACGATCCTTTGAACCAATTCTTGTTGTAAGAGTATGTGTTGTAGTAGCAAGGCGTTCTTAAAAATTTTACATTTCTTTTTCTTTTTGTGATTTTTGTAAAAAAAATTATATTTCTAATAAATTGTGTTTTTGCATATCAGTTGTTTGTAGTAATGTGTGTTACAGTCTTTTGCTATTGAGTTGTTCTTCTTACACTCAATTTTGAAGATTGTACTATTGAAATACCTTCCAAATATTGGGAACTTATGAAATTGCTTAGTTTATTTTTTGAGGGAAACGAAGGAATTGCTTAAATTTTATTAACTTCAATAAAATTAATATATTTACTTTTGAGCCTTGCTATTTTAGAGTCTTTTTTGAGCTTTAAACTATTTGCATTCTTTTTAAATCCTTCGAAGTTATGCTCAACTTAATTGAAATAATGTGTTGAGGTATTTTTCCATTGCTAACTTCTGTAGAGTTGCATCAGAGCTTGAATGGTGTTTTTTTTTTTTTCTTCTTTTATTAGACATGCTTTAGATAGCGTTTTAAAAATGTTGCAAAAAGTCTAAAACTTTAGGCAGCGTTTTGACTTTATGCAACATTTTAAAAACGCTACCTTAAGTTTTCGACTTTTTGTAACACACCTTGAAACAACGTTTAAAAAATGTTGCCTATAGTTATAGGTAGCATGTGACAACAAAGGCCATTTTTGTTGTAGTGATTTTTTGTGCCAACACCTAATCATGTATGGCTACACAATTGGGTGTCATTAGTACTATTGATTTGACGTTGAGTGTTGAATGATCAGGCATTGGCCTATAATTTTGTATGACGACCCTTAATGTGTCTATGCATGTAAGCATGTTCTCTCCTTCATTTCAGCTTTTTTGGGTCTATTAAGTCTAGTTCTATATGCTTTCATACGTCATGTAATTATATGTTATGTTAAGATATATGAATTCCAAAAATGCATACTTTGATATTGTGTTATGCCATGCTTTTTTTTATATAGGTAAGAGTTAGTAGTTAATTTATTAGTAGGTGACTATAGGTTTTCAACCCAGATCTATGGTATGCACCTGTAAACTTTACCAACTTAGCAAACTGGCATCTTCTTTGTGATGTCATGATATTCTATGTCACGATGTTAGTTTAAATAAGGGTTTTCTACTCTCATGATACTATATAAATTATTAGTAGTAGATCCCTCTTTGCCATGAATTTTGTATGATCACATGATGCCATTTATGTTGAGCATGCATATTTTATGCAAAATGAGAAAACATGGCATGAGGCATGAGAGTCAAGTTGTTAAACCAAGTATTTCTGCTCTTAAATGTATGAAATCATATGTCTAACTCTCTATCCCACCCCTTTTTTATAAAAAAAAAAAAATCAAAGACATGTATTTTGATTTTCTAAATCAATGCCTAGTTATTATTGGGCATTGTCACACAAAATAATTAGAGTTAGAAGTGCATAGGATTAATTGAGTGCTAGGCCCATTTTCACTCCTAAGCTAGACATTCAATGTATAATTGGTATGTATCCCTAACCTATCTGTGATCTAGACCCTCAACACTTGACCAAGATTCTGACCTAAACCCATTCATGATCCAACTATAAACACAGGAAAAATGATGTGACTGATATATTTACCAAAATACCCATGGCTGCGATTGAAGTAGATATGTGGTGACTAATTGACCAAGCACACCACTTGATAGTTTCCACGACTTACTATATTAGTCACATACCCAGGTAACTAGTCGCTACTAATCCTTCAATTGTGGGCCAAGACAGTAGCCTTGACTGAACCTCAGTCATGCCCCACTAAACAGAAAACCTAAGTTCATCTCAAATTCAGACTTTGATGGTTGTTTTGCACAACAACGATGCTAATGGACTTCTAGGACATCCTATAACACACCGTGTTTCACTTAAAGGGTAAAATTGTAATTTTACTCTCATAAAGATAAAATTATAATTTTGTTATTATAAGGGTAAAATAGACATTCACATGTTTAAATAGACCATAGAGTGGTATAGGAACCCATTGGACCAAGTTAGAAGTGTAAGACCCAAGTTAAGTCTCAAACCTGTCAAGTTCAAAAGTTATCCTAATTTCGCATTTAGGGTACCTTTGTGGGCTCATTGACACTAATCTCAAGAGAATTGGAGGTTATGCCAAATTTTTTTGGAAAGATGTAGGAGTCTAATTTCCAACAAAAGAAACTGCTTATGAATAGGTGTTTCCTATAGGAAGTTATGACTGTTTTCCCATAGAAGGGTATATGCTGTTAGACTCACTAATTTGAGGTAACTTTGGAAATACCCCAATAAAATTATAGGATGAATTAGAGTGCAAGCTATATATACTTAGAAATATCTTGAAGTCTAGTTTTCAACACAACAAACTTTGATCAAATTCGAGTTTTTTAGAGAAAGTTATAGTCATTTTATCGCGGGGTGTCTGTATAGGAACTGGGGATCACTAGGGCTCACGAGTACTTGTGAGGGCTCGCAATGGGGAGCCCAAGCACTCACCAATCATCTCAAGTGCTCGGCCTGACCCAGATTTCACTTTTGGGTTGTACCAACACATAAGTTCTGCCTTATTTTTATGAGAGAACCCTAGGGAATGACCCCAAACCCTATTTTTACCCCATTTAGGGTTTTCTATCATAAAAAGAGGGAAAAATAGAGAAGGAAGAACTTTAGAAGTTTTGGAAAAAAGTTGAGAGTTCTCCTTCTCTAAGAGTAAGATGAGTCTTTAATGCTTAGATTTAGGGTTGTTTATTATTTTATGTATAATTTCTTGCTAATTTATGGATTATAACCATGAATCAATGGTCTAATCTTAAGAAAATAAGGATATTCAAAGGAAAATGAAGTCCTACTTAAGGATCTTCTTAGCTAAGAGGACTTGAAGCTTGTTATAAGTAGTTACACAAAGCTTACTCTCTTTCTGTTTGTTCTTAAGCTCTTAGAAATCTTATGATGGTGAAATCTTGAGTCGATGAATGTTTCCACATATGTTTGTGAAACCCTTTACTAGGACCTTAAAAACCCTAACTCTTGTTGTGATTTGTGATGAAATCTTGTCATATTATGCTACGATCTTAGAAATCCTTAATTTAATTTGTAAAAAAAGTGGTTTTACATTATATGTACATATATTTTCTTAAGATGTTGGATCCCATGAATTTTGAAAACATGTAAATTAATAATCTATAAATCTAGTCTCCATGATAATTGTTAATGCATGAAAAATTTGGTTTGCCATGAATACTTAAATTGGAGTTGAGCATCTCTTAATTTATTATTGTAAGAATGAAAAAATTGATTTGATTACATATGTAGGAATTAATTATGATGCATGTTGAATCCTACTAGAATGAAAATATTTAATGATAGTATATTAATTTCTTAGAAATTGTTATGAAATGATTCAATTGAGTTATAAATTAGGGTTATAAATGATTAGAAAGCATGTGTAATATGATTATTATTAAAACTCTCATTTTGATTAGGTGTATTGATTATATAATGTTTAAAAATATAATAATATGAAAAATCTCATTATTTCTCATTATATAAGTTAGAAAATGGTTCATAGGTGTTGCATATGTTTTTAATCATGTTAGTAAATGTATAGTATAAAGTTGGATTTTTTTTATGATATTAATGAATGCCTATAATAATTGATTTCTTCTCTATTACTAAGTTAATGAATGTACTATATAAATAGGATATGTTCTTGTGTTATAATTAAAGAATGTTTCATGTAAGGATAAAATAAAATAAGATAATCATGAATTAATGAAGAATGAAATGAGTAAAAAGTCAAGGAAATATAAAAGAAGATAAGTAAGAATGTCAAGATGTAAATGTCTCATTATTAAGAATAAGTAAAAAATGAAATAAGATAAGTAAAAAAAGTAAAAACTAGTGTCTTAATTATGATGACCCTCTCATTGTGGTATAAACAATGATATGATGGCCCTTCTATTGGAGTATAACAAATGGTATGATGTCCCTCCCATTTGAGGTATAAACAATGGTATGATAGCCTTCCCATTTAACGTAAAAACAATGGTATGATGACCCTCCTATTGGGGTATAAACAATGGTATGATGGTCCTCCCATTTAGAGTATAAACAATGGTATGATGTTCTCATTGGGATATAATGTAATAGTATGATGGACATTTCATGGGGTATAATATAATGA
>JAOXJP010102351.1:0-14352 GCA_025762735.1 Platanus orientalis | reverse complement strand
AGTTAGATCATCGTCTTGTGTCTAATTTAGTCATTGAGATATTCTTCTTAATCTTCATTGATTAAATCCTAGAATTTCATATGGTGATCATGAGAGAAATAATATTCATGATCTGATTTTTTTATGAAAATTAATCGAAAATTAAAGTTATCCAAAGAATCGGAACAACAGTCATATCCTCTGCACCACAGTACTCTGCACCGCGGGATGCCCTATAAACAAAGGGTGTGGGCCCCTGCAAAGAGTGTATGGGCCCTACCCTCCTTTGTGCATTGGGCGTCTCGCCGCACAGAATACCATGGCGCAAAGGATACGAGTCTATAGCAAGGATAGAGATACTCAAAATTTTCAAAATAGGGCTCCTAAAATATATTCAAGCCATATTCGGTTTGTTTAAGGCATATACGGATTCAAGTGGATCCATTTTTTATTAAATTTCTAATATGTTTAGAATATATTCCATAGTTTTGAGAACCGGACCGGCCATCGAACCAATAAAGTGGATAGTTCAAGTCCTACCAGGTTCAACCATCGGTTTACGTTATCTAATCGTGGTTTGCTTCAATCATAAGTAAAATATAATAAAATACAAAAATAAAACAATCAAAATGCATTAAAAGGGTTCTGACCGGTTTTTTAATTTTGAAACATACCAAATAATAAAACAATTCTTGGAAAGTGGGGTTGGAATTTGGAAAGACACATTTCTAAAAAAAAAAAAAACAATTGCTTTTATTAGAACTAGATTCATAAAAACCGACCAGTTTTCATCGGTTTTGTTGGTTATTTGCAGCTTTTGGCACATTACGGTTTTGAGCTTCTATAGAACCGTTTAGGTTCCGGTTAAACCGGATCAAAGCATCGTTCCAGTCTGGTCATCAAAACTATGATATATTCAATTACAATCGAACCAAATATAGGTCTATATAAATCTGTTGGCTAAATATACAAATCTATATATATATATATACACAAATAATTTTATATATTAATGGTTATAAATTATTAGATATACTGTGATATTTTTCTGTAAATGAAATTGTTTCCAAATCTGTATCCAATATCCGAAATTTAAAAAATTATATATACGATTATGATCCTGTTTTAAAAGATCTGCCGGATTTTTAAACGGGTGCAGATGACGTGTAAAAAGAGAGATTTTGTAGAAATAGTGTGGTTAATTTGTCATGGTTTAGGCTTAATTAGTTTTGAAGTTCTCAAGATTGTAGCACGCATGCATAGAAGGAGAGTTATGACCCTATTGTCCCCAGATTGAGTTCTCCTGGGTCAAAAGTCAATGTGATTGAAAGATTTCAACCATCTGATCAATAGACCTTTTATTTATAAATTTGCTCAAGAGCTATTGTTACTTGCATTTCGGGATTACACAACGGAAATTCAAAAAACTAAAGAACCGTTGCAACGGCACACCGTTTTGATTTAAATTTTTCACCTGGGGTCCAAGAAAAAATCAATGAAGATTTACCAGAATAAATACTACGACAAATACGGCCAGCCGTTTCAACAGAGTCCATACCCAATCAGGAAAACCAACAGTACATCAATTTAAATCTCTCCCTCTCTCTCTCTTTCTCTCTCTCTCTCTCATATTTATGTCAGTGTATAAACTGGGTATCCGCTAGTTTCCTACTTTGAACTTTTGCAAGTTGCAACTCACACAACAAAACCTGTAGTTTTAATGGCTTCTGTCATTTCTTCTCACCTATTTAATAAGGTCTCAGAGATGGGTAGGTGAAATAAGGATTGGTAGAGCAATCAGAAAGAGGCCTAAAATCATTTAAAAGAAAAAAAAAATTACAATCTCACAGAGTTAAGAGGAATGTTTATGAGGAAACTTTGAAAAGACTGAAGGGGATATTGGTTTCAGTAAGACCAGAAGAGAAAAATCTGTGCTGGTAGGGTTCTTCAAAGAGGTTTGTTTGATTTTATGTTTTCTATGCTTCTTCTTTGATGTTCTTCTGGATCTAATAAAGATAAGATTTAAGTTTATTCCTTCCACTAGTTCACTGAAAGGGAAGCATCTTGTAAGGCTCTGTTTTGATCATTGCCTTCTTTGATTAAGCTGAGAAGCAAATAGACAGGTAAAATGGGTTATCTTCCCCATAAAATCATCTTTTCTGGAACATTTCTCCTCATTTCTTTTGGCGTACTTATTATTCTTTTTCGTTGATTACTTTTGACTCCGTAGTGTCTTCTCTTCTTCTGTAGCTATTATTTTTATTCCTAAGTACAAAAGTTAATTGTTTTTTGTTCAACGGTCCCCCTTCTATTTAACTTTATTGAATAAGAAAGAGAGTTGAGCTTACTTGGTTTCTTAGATTGATTGGATTTCCAGGGTTAGACTTCTGATGAAAATTTGTTTCTGCCTTTGGGTTTTCAAGTAGAAGCATAATAACAAGAATCTGAAGGAGCAAACACTATCTTGCAATCTAAAAACAAGTAAAAAGGTTTCCAATGGACTGCTATTACTGGTAGTTCTCTCTGTAGAAGTTGCTTTATCATATCAAAGACAGGGTCAAAGAAATTGAGCAACATGGGTGACATCATTCATCCTCCCAAGGAGCAACTGCAGGACCTGGAGTACTGCATCGATTCAAACCCTTCTTGGTGTGAGTGATCTTCATGTGTCTATTTCAATCCCTGAATCTAAAGAGCTATTTTCCAATGCCTATCTGAATTAAGATAGTAAGCTGGATCTCTATTACAGGTTTACATAAATGTGTTTAGCTAACTTCATTAACAAACAATGTCTCAAAATAAATTCTAATTTTCTAAATGTGTCCCCCAACCTTCTTTTGAAAAGATATGATGTGAAAGATAGATAAATCCAACTATTTCCCTGCAGACCAAACGATTATCTTGGCATTTCAACACTACATTCTGATGCTTGGAACAACCGTGATGATCCCAACAATGCTGGTTCCATTCATGGGGGGAACAAATGGTGACAAGGCTAGGGTCATACAAACACTTTTGTTTGTAGCCGGTATTAAAACCCTTCTTCAGACACTGTTTGGTACCCGCTTACCGGCTATCGTCGGCGGTTCTTATGCCTTTGTGATACCTATCTTCTCGATCATAGGCGATTCTTCCCTGCAGAGAATTCCAGACCCTCATGAAGTATGATTTCTAAAAGCATAGACTAATTTGGTGATACATTCATTACTTAATAATATACCTACTCTCATTCCCAATTGCAACTTTCCATAACATGTTGCAGAGATTTATACAAACCATGCGGGCAATTCAAGGAGCATTAATCACAGGATCAAGCTTGCAGATCATCCTTGGTTATAGTCAGCTATGGGGTATCTTTTCACGGTAAAATCGACATCTTCTTTTTTCCTTCTTGGAAGCTAAATAATTTACACAAAAATAGAAGAAAATGGTAATTCAGGCCTGATTCTGTGTCTTCATTGCCTGATTCTGTCTCTTCATTTTCAAGCAGCTTTTTCAGTCCACTAAGCATGTCACCAGTAATGTGCTTGCTTGGTTTGGGACTACTTCAGCGTGGCTTTCCTAAGGTGCTTCATTCTTCCATTTCCTTCACCAAAGCTTCTCTTTATCCAATTCCTACATATATCTAATCCTCGTAAGATAATTTTTCAGGTGGGAGACTGTGTGGAAATAGGAGTACCAATGCTTCTCATGTTCACTGGGTTTTGCCTGGTATGTCCTCTCAAACACTGCCTGGAAGCAGCATCGTGAAATGTTGTGATTGAGCAAAGTTCAAAATCTAAGTCTAGTCAGGCTGGTATGAGAACAGACATGAAAAAGTTATTCATGAGGCTCGGAGACTCCGCAGACAGCACATAGTAGAGAACCAAGTTACTTTGCATATATGTTTGCTGAATCAATCAACCCGCGTAGAAATGAATGACTTGAGACTCGGACAGAATCATACCCTGACAAAGTTGAATTAAGCTGAATCTAACGCACTTGGACTAGATTTTTGAGTTAGAGCTTCCTGTAGTGGGATACTAAACCTTATTTTGATCTACTTCAGCTTGAAGATTTATACTGAAATGGGTTGTTTTAAACCTTGGTTTGAGCTAGTTCAGCTTGAAAATTCATGTTGATATGGGTTGTTCTAAATCTTGGAAATTAATACTGAGATGGGTTATTTTGCTGTAATGCAGTACCTCAAGAACATCAAGATATTAAAGGATTTGCCAGTGTTTGAGCGCTTTGGTGTTCTAATAAGCATCATGATCATATGGACATATTCTTTCCTCCTGACTGTAGGGGGAGCCTACAAACATGTATCTCATGAAACTAAAGTTCACTGCCGCACAGACAGTGCTCATCTTCTATCCTCTACCCCTTGGATCAAGTTTCCTTACCCTCTGGAATGGGGTGCACCAACATTCAATGCAGGCCATTCGTTCGCGATGATGTCAGCAGTTATTGTTTCTCAGATTGAGGTACTTACAGTCTGCTGTGTCATATATATTGTTTAACTTACATTTCATGCAGATGGTCTCACAACAAACTCTGTAATTGCAGTCCACTACTGCTTACATTGCTGCATCACGCTTTGCTATGGCAACTCCACCTCCTGCGTATGTTCTCAGCCGAGGCATCGGCTGGCAGGTAACAATAAGTCCATGGTGATAAACAATGTAATACTTGCACTTAAATGCCAGAAATTGTATGAATTAATGGCCATGATTAAATGTTCATTTAGATACTATTTTAACCAAGTTTTTTTTCGCTATTAACAGGGTATCGGGGTGTTGCTTGACGGCCTCTTTGGTACAGTAACTGGATCAACTGTATCTGTGTAAGACTACTCTTTCCTCAAAATAGTCCTCCAAAGAAAATTTATAATCTTACTTGAAGATGATTACTGATTCTTTATCTAATACCAGAGAGAATGTGGGCTTGCTTGGGCTATCACGGATTGGAAGCCGACGGGTAATTCAAGTATCAGCTGGCTTCATGATTTTTTTCTCCATTTTGGGTGTGTGATCCAAGGTCCCTGAGATTGCCTTATTCTTTGTTAGTTTTGCTGCTTCCAATACTAACCTTATTAATGGCAGGAAAATTCGGAGCTCTTTTTGCATCCATACCCTCCCCAATATTTGCAGCAATCTACTGTTTCCTATTCGGTTTAATAGGTATGTGATTTGCATCTCTATTTGTAATTATACTTGATAATTTTTCAGAGCCAACACATATAACCACATGCACAGTTTATCGATCACATTTGAAACACACGAACAGGCCACTCCACAGTAAATAGCTAAACACTCGCGAACAGTCACTCTGCAATGAAAATCGCCAGCATAAACAATGCATGGTCGAGATCTCACTTTAAAATGCATGGATATACATGGACTGATCACTTTGTGAAGGTGGGATTTTGACCGTGCATTGCTTTTCGCACAATATTGCTAATCGAATTTACATTGTTCTACATAGCCAATGCCTATACATATATACATACATGAATACATAAACTACTAGCCCTTATTGTCTACAGCATCTCTCGGACTATCGTTCCTCCAATTCACAAACATGAACTCAATGAGGAACCTGTTCATTACTGGGCTCTCGCTATTCCTTGGGTTATCCATCCCTCAATATTTTAACCAGTTTTCGGCTACGCCTGGACATGGACCAGTGAACACTGGAGCAGGCTGGGTGAGTTTTTAAACTGCTTTCGTTTTCCTTTAGCACATGTTGGTTACTAATATAATTCTGTAATTTTTTTTTTTTCAGTTCGACGGTTTCTTAAACACCATATTCTCTTCGGCTCCGACTGTGGCATTGTTGGTCGCAGTTTTGTTGGATAATACGGTGGATGTCAAGTTATCAAAGAAGGATAGAGGTATGCCATGGTGGGAAAAGTTCAGACACTACAAAGGTGATATCAGGAATGAAGAATTCTATGCGTTGCCCTTCAATCTTAATAGGTTCTTTCCCCCAACTTGATCTATGAATCAGGTCGGTTTTCTTTCTTTTTCCTTTTATTCCTTCTTTTTCGATTTGGTTGGGGGGAAGAGAGATGGGTTTGAAAGGTTGGGGCACTTGTCTGTCTTCTGTCATTTGTAATTACCAAAGAGAGTTTATCATTTTTTTATAAATGAGGATTCTTTTGTGATTTGAGATTAATAACCAGTGGATGGCAGATCGGAAAAGATGAGGAAATTACAAAATGATACTTTCTGTAAACATATGTACTAATATACAAAAAAATAAGCCCAAAATCTGTTATCTCAGTCTCAAATTCTGAGGAAAGGAAACACTGCAAAAGAGGAAAGGACTGTTCATAATGAATCAATCAGCTTAACCTACAAAATCATAATTATAGTGGAGGGTAGAAGAATGATGATAAGGAAAAACAAAGGAAGAGCAGGCCCCCAATTGTCGCAACTGTACGTTGTGAGATCTTGGATGCCAACATGCTTCCTCCCACCACAGCAATCGACGTACAGATCGTGTGTCCTAAAGTGGCTCCCACAGCGACTCCAAGTGCATTTTTGTGGGTTGCAAGCTGCAGAGTCAAAAAAAAAAAAAAAATTCAACCAATCAAGTTCATGTTAGATTTTAAATAAACACCAGAGACAATTTACATGGTAATTATTCTACTAATCTGCAGCAATCATCATGCTGCCAATGTCTGCATCTTGCTTGCCATTGGTTTGTACAAAAATGTGATGAAAACGACATCTGTGATAGCTACTCATGCAGTGTGATGGATTTGTCCATAAATGCAAGAAGTTTGTCATATGCATCAGTATGCTGCACACTTGTACTATGCATGCAATGTGATGTCATTTGAACCTGGATACTCTAGTCCTACCTCTAATAGGGCACACTTCTAAAAACACGTCAATTTGTCATTACATGTGGTAGGGGAGCGTGTTTTGGTAAATAAACAAATGTGTAATGATGCTACGCTGTATATCAGAGAGGTCCACACTAAAGGATCTGGGATCGAGTCATCAATCTACAGGAGACAATAGAGAATATTCAGAGAAGAAATTTGTGCCATGCAAACATATGTGATGATTTTGTGCTTCTTATGCATACCACACATAAGAGAAAAAGAAACACAAATGGTCTGCCACTACAATGTAGGGGGCTTCATTCTCCAATAAAGGCTCTCTTAGCAGGTATATGAGTAAATATATAATAATCCTGATGGAGTGGGTCAACTACAAACCACTAACCTGCTTGTTTACCAATAGAAATTACTAATGGCATTGAGGATGCAAATTATGTAACACAGGCATCATTGTCACAAAGCACAGATTCCAACTCTCTCCGTGTGTGCATGAGAGAGAGAGAGAGGAGCAACCAATGAAAGAATTAAAGTATGCATGCATGTGTATATGAGAGAGAGGGAGAAAAAGAGAGATCAGAACTCTTTTTTCGGTTAGAAGTGCCTGAGTTCTCTTATGCTTAAGAATTTTTGTAATATGAAACTCTGAAACACAGAATGAACACCAAAAATACAGATAAATGAGGTAACGGAAACAGATGTCTTCTAAATGGTCAAGTGCAATTGATGTTTAATCACATCTTTATAGCATTATATACAAATCATGATACAAACTACATATAACAACGGTTCTCTCTTCGTGTGTGTTTGAGGGAGGGAGGGAGGGAGAGAGAGAGAGGAACTAATAGAAGAATCCGTGTATTCATGCATGTGTGTGTGCTTGTGTCTATGTGTGTGTATAAGAGGGAGCGAAAGAGAGGTCAGTAACTCTTTCTTGGTTAGAAGTGCCCGAATTCTCTTATACGAAAAAATTGTTGTAATATGGAACTCTGTACAGAGAATGAAAATCTAAAATTGTTGTAATATGAAACTCTGAAACACAGAACGAACATCAAAATATGGATAAATGATGCAACAAATGGAAACAGACAAATCATGAAACAAACTAGACAGAAACCGTTTCATAACACAGATATGAAATTGGGGTACAAATTCCATTCTAACTATAGCAGTCAGCATAAGAGACAACCACAAGTGAAAATATATAAGCCAAGATGAACAAAACGAAGTATACAGATCATCTTACAGCAATTGTTGCTATCTGGCTACGATCTCCCCATTCTGCTAGAAATGTTAAAACAAATGCCTGCACCCAAAATGATATAAACAAAAGTTTATTAAAATGAGAATATCTTTATGTAATAAGTACAAATATCCAGATGCACAGGCTTTGACAAATATCATGAATAAATTCTTGTAAACAAGGGCTGAGTACCCTGACTCTCCGCCAAGTGAAACATTTCATAGTATCATGCATAATGTAAAAATTAGCAATGTATTAATATGTGCTGCAGAGTACAAGCATCTAACAAGATTCAGTGAAAAAGCACAACAGGAATCCATGACTTCAGATTTGTAAGTAAAACCCCTATAAGCAAGACATACCTCTAAAAAGATCGGTGTACAAAATCTTGAGAAAAAACGGCGAAAAGTTGTTTTCCCTTGTCCGGACTCGAGTTTCTCTTCCACCTGGGTAAGTATGAAGGCAGGAAAATCTCTCAAATATGGAACATTCCAAGTAAACAAAAAAGTACCACACATGAAAAATTAACGATACCGGTACATGTCTATATTTGGAAAATTGAGATGCATACAAGGAGGAAAAAAAAAATCCAATGTGTGGCAAAAATGTACATTGTAATGCCTTGATGGTGTTGTAATGATTTAAACATTATTTTTTATTTTTATTTTTTTATTTTTGGTAATAGACTTACACAGAAGTTGTTACATAGCTTTTCCCTTCTCATACCCCAGCCTCTCAAGACTCAAGAAGACCGAAGATGTTACCTATTTAAGACCCTTATGCATGCCTTAACGTGTTGCAATGATTAAAAGGTGTGTGAAAGCCTCGATGCTTTATTTGTTGCATCAATTAAGGTCATGGTTCAAAAAAATGGATCATTGGATCAGATTGTTCAGGCCCAAAACCGATCCAGGATCATATTGGATCGGATCGTGGATCGTTCGGTCTGAAACCAATCCAATGTCACAAAATTCCAAAAAAAAATCCTAAAAATTCATATTTATTCTTATAATGCTTTCTATAAAAAGTTCGAAGAAAAAAACACAAGTTTAGGTATATTAGGTGCATCATACATGAATAAACACTGTTGAGGATGTATAAAGAATTAAAGATCAAGATTGTGTATTTCATAACGAAACATCCAATATGATTCCTCCTAGACTTCTAGTGCATAAAAACCAGGCCACATACAATAACATATAAATAATGATGAACATAATTTTAGGCATGTTAAGTGCATCATACATATATGAACAAAGTTTCAAGGCTCGTAAAAGTTCAAAATTGTAGTTTACTTGATCGAACATCCAATATGATTACATTTAATGCATAAAGCTAAACTATATATAATATCATATAAATAAAGATAAAATATAAAATAATACATGATTTATTATTCGTTATTCTAGCCTTGTTTGGATCCCTACTATTACGGGGCATCGGCGTGGGGGTGAAGGGGGGGGCGTCATTCCCTCCTTGGCAGGGCTTCGGCAGCAACACCGCCATTAGAAAAGTTGGTGTTTTTTACATGGAAAATATGCAATATGATGCCAAATCTGGATCATTCATTAGAAGATTAGATTTAAAGGATGTGAGTGTTTCTTTTTTGGGTTTACCTCTTATATGAGGATCTTTAAGGGTTTTTTAAGGGAAGTTGTTTGAGAGAGACCTTTGTGGGACTCTTTGAACCAATTTCTAATAATTGTTTTTTTCAAAAAATAAAAATAAAAATATTTTTTGAGGCAATATAGGGATCATCTAATCTAGAACAACCCAATGCCGGTTTGGACAATCCCTATGGGATTGCAATCCACAAGCCAAGATTGAGTTCATGGCCAATCCTAAGTCAGATCAAGTGATCCGATCTAGGAGACCGATTTTTGAAACCATGATTAAGGTAGCCACCTTTTTCCACTCAAACTTCACACATACAGATAATCATGGCTCAACTACAAAACAAGGACACTCTATTTACGACCACAAAAAACAAATCAACAACATCTTCTGGACATACAATCTAATTAAGAAGAGCTCTTAATTTATTTTCATATTAGATATGGCATACATACCAATTTTATACTGTTTTAAGTACACACAAATCGTATATATTATAATCATGAGCAAACCCCAAAGAGATGTACAAGGGCCTTGAAATAATGGTCATATCATTGTACATAACACATTAGGTGATATCACAAAGAATAACCTCCAATTGTCAATAAAGTTAACCGCCTTCACATTCTTGAACTCTTTAAGAGAAGATGTCTCGGATAACAAATGGTTGTTGGTGGCCTTATTAATCACCTCCTCCAAATAGTTGTAATACCATCAGAAGTGCAAGCACTATTTTCCTTCCAAAGACCCCACAAATTGAAAAACAGGCTATACTCCAAAGAGTTTATCCCCTAGGACTTTGCTAACCTATCGGCCGCATCATTCCTCGATCTAGGAATATGGGCCAGCACAGCCCTCATATCTCTCACTAAGATCCAAATCCCCTACACAATATGATGAAGCTGCCAGGAACCAACCCCTCTACCTTCCACCCACTTTATCACCGTGCTCAAATCGCCTTCTATCGTGCACCCAAACAGACCTCTCCCTTTAAGAATGCAAAGACCTTTAAGTAAACCATATGCTTCCGCTTGCACAAAGCCACAAGTACCAAGAGATCCACTCACAGCAAAAACCACATTTCCATTCGAGACCCTAGTAACACATCTAAAACCAGCCGGGCTCGGATTTCCAAAACAACTGTTGAAATGTAGCTTCAAATGCCCATCTAGAGGAGGCTCCCATCTTCTTACAATATGACCATCTTTATTAGGATAATATGAGATGGTGGACACCTATTCCATCATAAACAAATTTAGGGAAAGATCATTGAATTCGTGGTTCAACATAATCCAAGTACCCACCTCAGAGAGGATAGAGTCAATAACCATCTTCACCGGTCTCTTCTTATCTTCGAAAATTCTACGGTTCCGCTCTTTCCAAATACCCCACAAAATTCCTTGAATGACAGTGCCCATAAAACACTCCCTCGAACTCCTCTAAGACCCCCATACCATTGTCTCATAAGATAAAATAACTTCTGGAATCACAACGGAAAATGCAAGGGAACTCATAAAGAAATTCCAAATGCATCTGACATAATCACAATGAATAAATAAGTGTGTCCCTATTTCCTCACCATTGCCACACATACTATAAATAGAGGGACAAAGAGCCATATAAGGACGCCTTCTTTGAAGCATTCCATGATATTAATTCAGCTGAGAGAAGCTACCCAAGAGTATGCTTTCACACGGGGAGGAGGTCAGCAATTCCAAACCTTACGATAAGGGAAAGGGAGCTCTACATGAGGCACACTAGAGAGGATTTGGAAAAAAAGATTTGGAAGAGAACTGACAATTCGATGACAGACTCCACACCCTAATATCATAATCCTCACAAGAGATGTAGGCATCCTTGAGGCACTCAGTTAGAGTGCCACCAGAGTCTACTTCCCACTCATAAAGGTCAAAAGTGAATAAAAGGTTTCATTCTAGCCCTAACGATGATTGGGATAGAATATCCACCACCATATCATTCTTTTAAGAGATGCGAAAAAGACGGGGAAACAAAGATTCTAAGGTGGAATTCCCCTACCAAAGATCCTTTCAAAACCTAATTCTCCTACCATTTTCAATCAAGAATCTGACGTAAGGATAGAACAAATAACTCACTTGAATGATGTGTTTCCACATGAGAGAATAAGAAGAATGAAGCGTACGATTACAGTCCCACGAGTTCTTGTCCATACCATATCTGCTGAGAATGATGGATCGCCACAAGCTCCCATTTTCCATTGAAAATCTCTACAACCATTTCTCCAATAATGTTGTGTTTCTCTCCTTCAATCTTCCAATGTCCAAGCCCCTTTCCTCCTTCAGCTTAACCACATCACTCCATTTCACCAAATGGTCCTTCTTTCCCGCACTCCCTTCCCACAAAAAATATCTTTGCAATTTTGCTATCTCCTTCACCACCTTGCACGACATCTTAAAGAGAGACATACAGTACACCGGAATGTTATCTAAAGCCACTTTTATCAAAGTAATCCTTCCTCCCAATGATATGTAAGATTTTTTTCCACACCACCAACATCTTGGACACTTTCTCCACCACCGGGTCCCAAAAGATAGTGACTTAGAACGGCCTATGAGAGGAGACTCCAGGTATTTAAAAGGCCATGACCCCACCTTACACCCCATCATACTAGCAAGCTCCTTTAGCACTCTATCCTCCACAATGATTCCCGCCATGCAAGATTTAGCCATATTTATTTTCAACCCCGATATAACTTCAAAAATCTTCAAACACAAGCTTTTACTTCGAATGTTTTGCAGGTTTGCATTAAGAAAAAGGATAGTGTCATCTGTGAACTACAAATGAGAGACCTTCACCCTATGACCCCCTAGAGAAAATCCTTCCACCACTACGTCTTCCACTACCTTTCATAAAGTAGCACTAAGCTCATCTGTCACAAGAAATAACATGAAAGGGGAAAGAGGGTCCCCTTGCCTTAGACCCCTTAAGGATTTGAAGAAACCTTTAGAAATTCCATTAAGGAGGATAGAAAAGAATGAAAATTTGATACAACCTTCCATCCAATTTATCCAACAATCTCCAAAACCCATCTTCTTCACAACCTATAACAAAAAATCTCAATCTACTCTGTCATACGCTTTCTCCATGTCCAGCTTGCACACAACCCCCTTCTCCCTAGATTTTCTTCTCACATCCACACACTCATTTGCAATTAAGATCTCATTTATAATCTGCATCCCTTTAATAAAAGCACCTTGCATACTATAGACAATTTCCCTCATCAACTACCGCAACTGATTCGAGAGAACCTTGGAAATTATTTTATATAGGCTGGTCACCAGACTAATAGGCCAATAGTCACCCAACTCCCTTGCCCCTTCCTTTTTTGGAATCAACACAATGAGTGTGGATTTCATAGCTATGCTAAGAATACCCTTCTCAAAGAATTCCTCAAAAACCTTCATAATGTCCTCATTTATAATGTCCCAGCACTCTTGAAAAAACATCATAGAAAAACCATCTGGCCCCAAGGCTTTAGCCTTGTACATAGAAAAATGGTCTCATTCACTTCATCTAAAAAAGTCTTTTCCTACATCACCGCTTTCTCCCTATTCAACTAGTTCCCAAGGAGATTATCAATGTGTGGTCTTCCCAAGGTCTCCCTTGAATACAAATGTCTTAAATTGTTCATGGCTTCTCCAACTATAGCTTCAAAGTTTTCCACCTCCTCACCATGCATAACTAACTTAAGAATCATATTTTTCCTTCGTCTCCATTCGCTATCTTATGAAAAAACTTTGTGTTCCCATCCCCATCTTTCAACCATTTACTCTTTGCCTTTTGATGCCAAAAAATTTATTCCGATTTCAAAACAATGTGCAACTCCGCAATGATTTCCTTCTTCTTTCCCCCATCTCATTAGACCACCCTCCATCCTCCGGAAAGAAGTCAATCGATTGGAGATCACCCCATATTTTATTCTTGGTGTCATTAAGCCTTCCAAAATGTTCTTCCCCTTGGGACTTAAGGTCAACATATCAAGCTCTTTACAAGATCCAAAATAGTTAGCAACATAATCCTATATTGAATAACTCTATAAAGTGTAGCTATATTCATTGATAAAATGTTCCTTCTACTCAACTTTTTAACTGCTAGAATCTTCTCCAATGATGGCATGCACACACACACACACAAAAAAAAAAAAAAAAATCGTGAGAGGAGCTAGACCATACAAATAGACTTGGCCAAGAACAAGGCCTCCTCCAAGGGAGAGAAAGGTTCAAACCATTTGCCTCCATTTCTAAACCCAACTATCTTCTTTGAGAGAGAAAAGATAGCACTCATGAAGGTGTATGAAGATATTAGATAATGAACCAATGTTCCATTCATTAAGCATTAAGGCTCTGTTTCAATTTTGGAAAACGTGTTGCTTCTGGAATGGCTTTAAAAGACAACATTTTTTTTTTTTAGTTAAAAGACAACATTTTATTTTCGATAGTTAAAAGACAATACATTTAGGTAAGCTTCAACCAAAATGCCTCACTTTCATTAAGGTCCTAATATGAAACACGCCTGTAGAGCAAGAAATCAAAGTTTCAATCAAAACATTAAGAGAGAGAGAGGGTGATGTCTCCAATTAAAATAACATATATATATATATATATATATAGAGAGAGAGAGAGAGAGAGAGAGAGAGAGAAGTTAA
>JAOXJP010102340.1:0-14352 GCA_025762735.1 Platanus orientalis | reverse complement strand
GATTTAATGTGCCCCCTTAACAAACGCCTAATGTCCACCACGTGTAGTGGCAAACACCTAACGTCGAAAAAGTGATTACACTTTTTGGGGGTGAATTTCATTTTTCTAGTGTCCGTCCCTGCATGCAGACAGACCTTAGGCATTCGTTTAGGGGGGTGCACCCAATCCTAGAAGTGTTCCATCTCATGAAACTACATATGACATCATATAAATAAACATTATCCATGTGGAAAAAGATATACCCATTTATTACAGTAAATAATTTAAACAAAAATACAATTTATTATTATTATTATTATTATTTGAACGATGCAAAGAGACATAATGAAATGATAAAAATCAAGAAAAGTTCATTGGGCAAATGACTCAAGATAAGGGAGAAAAACTACAGCCAACGCAAACACAAAACAAGCCAAAAATCCCTTACATTAGGTAACCATAGCCCCAAAAACTATACCAAATACCCGCATCCAAGACTTTCCTAACATAGTACCACTCAAATAAAATATTAAACATGGATAAATTAAGGCTATCCAAATTGTAGATATTGCATTTGAAGATTCTCCTATTTCTTTCCTTCCAAACTCTCCAAACTATGACTCTTGTTAAAAGCCTTTAGACCTATCATCAAAGCCAACTATCCCCCATCCTGATATTAGATCTTTTAAGTTAGGTGGGAAGACCCAAAACACTCCACTTTAAAAAGAAAGAAGCTCCAAACGTTGGAGACCACTGGACAATGAAACAATAAAGGATCCACAGATTCCTCTGCTCTAAGGGACAAAGAACATCTGTTAGCCACACACCACCCTCTTCTTTTTAGATTTTCCATAACAAGAACTTTGTCCAAATATGCATTCCAAAGGAAGAAAACTACCTTCTAAGAGAGACCTTATTTACAAACAGCTCCATGAGAGAAGGAAACCCCCATTGTGCATCTACCATAACTATCCTTAGCCCAATACCACATATCCTTAACATGGAGATTCGTAGAAAATTCATTTATCCTAATTAGAAGCACCACAAATTCCTCCAAACTCCCAATTATTGTCAATCCCTCTCATTTATCCTTCTCCCAAAGCTCGTAGTTGGCTCCTTTTACGAATAACTTTTGTGCAAGCAAGGGTGGAGCCAGGATTTTCACATAGGAGGGGGGGCAAGCGAAAGGATTATGTGCATCCCCTTAACAGACGCCAATGGCATGCCCATAATCAGAGGGTAATATGTCACATCTAAAAAGTGAAAAGCACCTCCAAAAAGTGTAAATCACTTTTTCAACGTGACATGTCACTTGCTAGTCGTGGGAACACTGTTGGCACCCATGAAGGGGCGCACCTAATCCGATCCTGGGGCAAGGATTCTTTGGAATTTTAAATCATCTCCAATCTCAATGAACATGTACCACTCCATTAGCAGTCAGTGTGTGACATGTGGCCTGACAAAGGGTGTTTGAGCCTATACACATGGGTTAAAGGTGGGTATTATATTAAATATACTTGTGTATTTATTAATTAAAATAGATGTTTTGTCCATGATTTGGAGTCCAGTACACTAGGTGACTTTACATGGAATAAAATGGGCAGTGGTTAGATGAAATTTTAAATTCCCACCCATTTTATTCCAAATGAAGTCACTTGGCACCCTAGACACCATCTTGGGCTGAAAATCTGCTCCCTTTATTTTATTTTATTTAGTTTTGGTTCATTAATTTGCTCCTTTTATTAATGCACCATTTTTCTGACATTATGTCATAGTTTGAGCAGAGACTAGAATGGTACCAATTCAATCAGATTAGAGATGACACAGACTCATTTCCTAGTAAGGTTGGGGGGTATTCCAATCAGGGGTATTCACACATTGAAGGGGGGCAACTGATTCCAATCATGGGGTACTCACATTCAAGGGGGGGAACTGATTCCAATCAAGCATAATATTTTGACAGACCCATTATTATTACAAGGGTACTCACACATTGAGGGTGGGGGGTAGTTGCCCCCCCTTGTTTCTACATGGCTCTGCCCTTGCTTGTAGGATCACTACAAACCTTCGAAATGATACTTAAGCCAAGTGCTAAAAAGAAAGGAGTAGCTCTCAAGGTTGAAGAGCTCTCAACCTCAGAAGAAAATTCCAAAGATGAAGTTACTTTTATCACCAAGGGCTTTAGGAAATTTTACAAGAAGAATGTTAAAAATTTTAGAAGAAAATTTCCATCTAGTAAGTTCAAGGACTCATCAAGGAGGAAAGAACCTCCCAAAGAGGTAGTCATATGCTATGAATACAAAGGACGGGGCCACTTTACTTCCTATTGTGCCAACAAGAAATATAAATCTAAAGACAAGAACAACAAAGCTATGTCAGCCGCTTAGGACAACAACATTGATGACTCGGAAGAAGAGTCATCTAACAATAAAGAGGAATCTTCACAAAGTGTTATTACATTTTTAGCTTTCATCAATGATTCTAGTGATGAATCAAGTAGTGAAAGTGAAGACAAAGGTGAAAATGAAGAAAGTGAGCTTCAAGAACCTTTTGACAAGCTCTTTGAAGAGAGCTCTTCATTAAAAAAACTAGTCACTCAACTTAGAAAAGAAAATAAATAATTATCTTTTAAACTAAGTAAGAAGAGTGATGACTACTCGAAAGATGTGGAGTTACTTGAAACTAACTTCAATCTTCTAGATGAGAACCTTAGACATAGAGAAACAATCAAACAATTGAAGTTAAGTTCCATAGGTTCCTTATTAGAAGAAGAGAATTAAGTCCATAAACAAAAAAATAAACTCTTTAGACTTAAGACTCAAAGATCTAAGATTAATTATCAATGTAGAAAAGAAAATAAAAAAGTAGAAAAGAAAAAACTTATTGAGGAAAAAAAATCCTAGTGAAGAAGGTTATACAATTAGAAAATCAAAGAAATGTTGATACAAGTAATTCTAGAACACTTGAATTAGAAGAAAAGATCAAAATCCTTGATACCCAAAAAAGTGAAGCATATGAGAATATACTTGATCTTGAAGGACAAGTTAATACCTTAAATGAAAGAAACAAATGGTTAAACTTAACTTGTGCTCAATTGACTAGGAAGTCTCTAGACTATCTCAAGCAAATTAAAGAGCTTGAGGAAGATAAGAGAAAGTTCATTCTATGATTACCCAAGGAAACTCTAACTTTGAAAAGATGTTAACCATGGGTAAAGAGAGTGGTGATAGAAGTGAACTTGGATACAACTCTTCAAGCACTTCTACTCACAACAAGAGTCAATCAAGTGCTTTTATAAAAGGCAAAGGGAAGTCTCAAGCCCCTACTCAACCTCTAAAGCAAAAGCCTTGGACAAATAGTGAGAGGTAACACCAAAAAGGAAAGAAACCTATCGCATTTAAAGACCAAGTCTCATCCTAAAACTTCAAGAGACTTGAGAACAAGAAAAAGGGACAAGTGCCTTTTTAAAAGCCAAGAGCTTTTAACAATAGGCACAATACTTCCTACAAAGGGAAGAGCATAAATACATCTCAAGCCTCAACTTCAAAATATAAGATGTCCAATGGAAGGAAATCACACTCTTTCGTCAAGAATAATATCCCTACTTACAATGAAAGGAGAAGAGATTCTAGGAAAAACATCTTCTAAGCCTCTTCATCTAGAAACCCACTAATCACTTGTTATTATTGTGACTTGGTTGGTCATATAAAAGTAGATTGTAGAAAAAGGATAAATGACTTAAAAGCCAAATCTTATCAACAAAATAGAATGATGTTGAGTAAGAAAAATCCTAGGAAAAGAGCTTATTTTCAAAAGGTTGAACAAGAAAATCTTGAAAAGAATAAGAGATTGACTCAATCCAAAATATTGCAAACAAAACAAGTTTGGGTCAAGAAGGAAGAGTTAAAATTTCTTGTGATCCACATTGCTCTTAAGGCGGGTAATGCATCACATTGGTACTTAGATAGTGGATGCTCAAGGCATATGACAAGAGATAAGTCTATCTTTTCAGACTATGTTCCCGGAAGGGAAAGAAATGTAGCTTTTGGTGATGGGAACACAATAAAGATAATGGGTAGAGATATTGTTGAAATACCCGGAGTCCCAACACTAAAATATGTGTTCTTTGTGGATGGCCTAAATCACAACCTCCTAAGTATAAGTAAAATTTGTGACTTAGGATATGATGTTGGCTTCACAAAGGAAGGTTGCCACATAAGATATAGGGAAGGAATTGTTGGCAAGGGTATTCGTACTGGTGACAATTGTTATATCTTTAGAAATGGTAGACCAAACATATGCCTCATCACACAAAAAGATTAGACAAGCCTACGGAATGAAAGGCTTAGGCATGTAAACTATAAAAACTTGTCTAAACTAAGTAGGAAAGACTTAATTCTTGGTATACCCAAGCTTGGTAGACAAGAAAGCCTAATTTGTAGTGTTTGTCAACATGGGAAACAAGTTAGAGCTTCCCATAAGAAATTGACAGAAATTGGAACCACAAGACCATTAGAGCTAATCCATATATATTTGGCCAAACCAATAAGAACTGAAAGCCTTGGTGGCAAAAGGTACTTTATGGTCATGGTAGATGATTTCTACACATGGGTATCATTTTTAAGGGAGAAATCCGAGCCATTTGATGAGTTCAAAAATCTTTGTTTAAGATTGTAAACCGAAAAGGAACTCACTATTAAGAGGGTTCGTAGTGATCATAGAGGAGAGTTTGAAAATAGCAAATTTACAAAATATTGCAATGAATGTGGGATCAGACACGAATTCTTCGCACCTAAAACTCCCCAACAAAATGGGGTAGCAGAAAAAAAGAATAGGACTTTACAAGACATGGCCATAGTCATGCTCTCTAGTAAAGACCTAGCTAAGAGGTTTGGGCCAAGGCCGTAAACACTGCTTGCTATATAAGCAATAGGATGCATTTGAGGCTAGGTATTTCAAAAATATTATATAAAATATGGAATGGCAAAAAGCCAAATTTGAAGTACTTCAAAATATTTGGAAGCACTTGCTATATATTAAGAGATAGAGAACACTTGGGGAAGTTTGATTCCAAGAGTGATGAAGGGATCTTCATTGGATATTCTACTAGAAGCAAGGCCTATAGAGTATTCAATAAGAGGACTTCTAGTATGGAAGAATCTATAAATGTCATCATAAATAACCAACCAAAGACTCAAGCAAACAAAGAAGACGAGGGATTAGTGGACCCTCAAGAGGAACCTAAGTTCCTAGAAGATATTCCCTCACATGACTCTAGAAGTGGGTCTAAGCAAACAAATGATGATGATGTGAGTCATGTCAAGGAAAAGAGACTAGACAAAGGTGACTCATCAAAAGTTATCATTAGAGATCCTAAGGAGGGTGTTAACACAAGAAGGCAAATAGAAAATATTACTAGTCACATTTGTTTTACATCCAAAATTGAGCATGGAAAGGTAAAGGAAGCTCTTGATGATCCAGTTGGATCAAGGTCATCCAAGAAGAGCTTAACCAATTCAAAAGAAATGATGTTTGGTACCTTGTGGAAAACCCTAATGACAAAAATATAATTGGTACCAAATGAATCTTCAAAAATAAGATGGATGCGCATTGAACTATAATACAAAACAAAGCATGATTAGTTGCTAAAGGTTATGCTCAAATGGAAGGAATTGATTTTGAAGAAACCTTTGCTCCCATAGCAAGGTTAGAATCAATTATAATCCTTCTATCCATCGCATGCCATTTGAAATATAAAGTATTTCTTGAATGGTGTGCTCCAAGAAGAAGTTTATGTGGAGCAACTGGAATGGTTCATAGATCTCCATAAGCCTAATCATGTATATAGGCTTAAAAAGACACTCTATGGTCTCAAACAAGCTCCAAGAGCTTGGTATGAGAGGCTAACAAAATTTCTTCTTAAAAATCAATTCTCAAGGGGGAGTATTAACCAAAAAACTTTTCATAAAGAAGAAGTATGCCTTCATACTCATAGCTTAAATTTTTGTGGATGACATAATATTTGGTGCCACATGAGAGGATATGGTACATGAGTTCGCTCATACCATGAAAAGAGAATTTGAAATGAGTATAGAAGGGGAATTGAAGTTTTTTCTAGGACTTCAAATTAGGCAAACCAATGATGGTATATTTGTAAACCAATCCAAATTTGCCATGGAAGATGACCCATTACCTCCCAGCAAAGTAAACCAAGATGAAACATCATCTCCAATAAATTTCCATTCACGGCCCAGTAAGTAGTCATTCACGACTCAGCAAAAAGCCATTCACGGCCCACTAAATTGTCATTCACAACCCAGCAAAAAAGCCATTCACAGCCCACCAAATAGCCATTTATGGCCCAGTAAAAAGTCATTCACGGCCCACCAAATTCCCATTCACAACCCAACAAAAAGCCATTCATGGCCTAGCAAATTGCCATTCACAACCCACAAAATTGCCATTCATGGCCCAACAAAAAGCCATTCATGGCCTAGCAAATAGCCATTCATGGTCTAACAAAAAACCATTCATGTCCCAACAAATAGCCATTCACAGCCCAGCAAAAAGTCATTCATAGCCCAACAAATTTCCATTCATGGCCCAAATTACCATCCATGACCCAACAAAAAGCCATTCATGGCCTAGCAAACAGCCATTCATGGCCTAGCAAATTTCCATTCACGACCCACAAAATTGCCATTCACAGCCCAGTAAAAGCCATTCACAGCCCAGCAAATAGCCATTCATGGACTAGCAAATTTCCATTCATGGCCCAACAAATAGCCATTCACGGCCTAGCAAATTGCCATTCACTGCCCCAATAAATAGCCATTCACGACCCAGCAAAAAGCCATTTATGGCCCACCAAATAGCCATTCATAGCCCCCAAATTGCTATTTGCGGCACAATAATTGCCATGCACAGCTAAGCAAAGCTGGAAATAATGTATCACCTCCTAAGAAAGAAAGGAGCAGAGATGATGTCTCATCTCTCATCAATTGAGATCAGAGATGACCCATCATCTCCCATCATGAATCTGTCAAAGTCCATACATGGCAAGCAACCATGATCTATCAAAGTCTGTATGCGACGAGCATTCATGAACCTATTAAAGTCCATTTACAACAAGAATTAGCAAATAAAGTCATTGAACCTATTGAAGTCCACTCTGTGGTGAGCAACAAGATGATATGTCATCTCCGTGTAAGTTCAGTTGTCTCTTTGCAACTTTCATCTAAGATGATACGTCATCTCCCTGTAATTTCAAGTTCAAGTTCAAGTTTAAATTCGAGTGTAGATTATGTATTATCATTTTCATGACATAAGCCCGAAAGGCCGACATGAATAATACATAGCATTTTCATTAGACTACATATTATCATTTTCATGATTGAACCCTTAAAAGGTTGCCATGAATAATATGTAGCATTTCCATTAGACTATGTATTATCATTTTCATGACTTAAACCCTTAAAAGGTCCTCATGAATAATATGTAGCATTTTTAGGTAGACTATGTATTATCATTTTCATGACTTGAACCCTTAAAAGGTCGTCATGAATAATATATAGCATTTTCAGGTAGACTATATATTATCATTTTCATGACTTGAACCCTTAAAATGTCGTCATGAATAATATGTAGCCTTTCCATTAGACTATGTATTATCATTTTCATGACTTGAACCCTTAAAAGATCATCATGAATAATATGTAGCATTTCCATTAGACTATGTATTTTCATTTTCATGGCTTGAACCCTTAAAAGGTCGTCATGAATAATATATAGTATTTCTAGGTAGACTATGTATTATCATTTTCATGACTTGAACTCTTAAAAGGTCTTCATGAATACTATATAGCATTTTCAGGTGGACTATGTATTATAATTTTCATGACTTGAATCCTTAAAAAAGGTCATCACGACTAATACATAGCACTCTCAACCTCAAGTTCATTGAATTCAATCTCATTGAATCCATCATGTACCCTTAGTCATCATCCTGGTTCTTACTAATCATTAGACCTGAAAGAGGGTCATTAAATAAATCTTCCGCCTTAGAAAAGGTCATCAAATCATATTCTCTTGGCTCAATCACATGTCGTGAATTGTTGGACTTGGAAGAGGATCATTAAATAAATATTCCGCCTTAGAAAAGGTCATCAAATCATATTCTCTCGGCTCAATCATGGGTTGTGAATTGTTAAACCTGGAAGAAGGTCATTAAATAAATCTTTTGCCTTAAAGAAGGTCGTCAAATTGTTTCTCTTAGCTCAATCACGGGTCATGAATTGTTGGACCCAGAAGAGGGTCATTAAATAAATCTTCTGCCTTAAAGAAGGTTGTCATTCTATATCCTTCCGGCTCAACCATGAGTCATGAATTGTTTGACCCGGAAGAGGGTTGTCAAATAAACTTCTTAGCTTTAAAAAAAGTTTTCATACAATCTTCCAACAATCTCAGCAACTCACCATGTAATCTTTTAATCACTGATAAGATTTTCCCTTGAAACAGCAAAGCACAATGAAATATAAACTCATTAAAAGGGAGGCAAATGACATTTAGCCAACAACTAACATCACTAACAACTCTTTGTTTTCATCTGTCATTTCCTACATAAGTCATCTACATTCATGACACGATAATCAATTTCAACTGAACATAAGACATACTTAATAATTTCCAAAGCAACTATATGTGTGACGATTTTCATACAATGTGTGGTATTCTACTAACTTTGTCTAATTCGTAGGCTTTAAATTGTTTCCATGATTTATAGCTTTTTCATGGTCGATTTTTCGTAATATTTTCAAGCAGTTGTGCCCTATGTCGATGACTTACATATCTCTCGATGCAGCGTATATGCTAACAGTAACACCCGAGAAGTTAGAGAAAGTACTAATTGCTTGCATATAATTCGTGGATCGCCCATCCTTTCTAAAACAAAAAGAGTTTCTTTATCAGTTGACACCCATTGTTTAATTAAGATAATCTTGAAGGCATTTGTAAAACACCAAAAGAGTTCACTCTCAATTCAAGAAGGCATTTCGAAAGGCAAACATTTTTCAAAACCCTGATCTCTAAAGTTAGGGACAAACTTTAGCCCACCATGTTTTCTTAACCAAAATTGTCTCATATTGCAAAAAACACCCATGAATAGCCTATCTTTTCAAAATGAGAGCCCCTCTCTATTGGTTGATGCTCATTTCAAAGTTGGATGCCACCAAGCATTTGTAAAACACCGAAAGAGTTCACTCTCAATTCAAGAAGGCATTTTGAAAAGCAAACATTTTCTAAAACCTTGACCAAAAAATCAAGGACAAGTTTCAACCCATTATTATTTTTCTCAACCAAAACTATTCCGTATTTTCAAAACAACCCACCCAATATCCATGAGTTACATGCAAGGAAGAAGTACTATCTTGCCCAAGTTAAATTTAGGGCACTTCCTCCTTTGTTATGTATAGCACAACCACACATACCAAAGGGGGGGCATCTATCAGCACCCAAATTTTGACTTGGGTCATTTAATGGCATAAGGATAGATAACAACATTTAAGCATCAAGACCTTAAGCACCATTGGTTTATGAAGAGAAAACATGGACCTTAGGAGGTTAGGCATTCCCTAAGTAGTCTTTTCGGCAATTTCAGTCGCAAATGAATTAGTTAGAACACCTCATTACAGTTCAAATACACCATTTCAGGTCAAACCCTAATATTTAATAAAAGCATCAACAAGACTTTGAGGGTCCACATTTAGGAGCTCCATCCATGTTATCTATAACTTTTCCTACCTCTATAAGTCTTCCCTCAACAAAGCACCATAGGTGAAAAAATTACCATTTGCCCTTTTACCTTCAAAGGCTCGAAACTCACTATCTATCACTTAGATCACTGAATTTTCTCTTGCCTATATAAGCCTTCTTGTCATGATGCATCACAGGAGAAGAGTCCTCATTTTTACCATTTTTTTCCTTGTATGAAAAAATTACCATTTTACCCTTTTACCTTTAGAATTTATCCCTCGACCCTTAAAAGATCATTAAAGCTTCTCCCTTTATATAAATGATGTCATGTTAGTTCTTGTGGATCCAAGAATCTCAGGACTCCAACGCCTTTTAGCTCACTGGTTGTCCACAATGGGCCCCACCCATTCATAAACCTAGTCATATCCAAAATACAGTGTTTTGTAGGTATATTGCATTATAGGTCTTTATTCAAACTCATTCTGAAACCTAATTCTAGCCATGCCAGTGCAACTAGAATGTTCAAAAAACCAAAAAGTCACTGTTGTTTACAACCAACAGAGTTCAAAAAGTTAAAAAGCAAACTCAGGCAGAATTACTTATATTAGCACGGTTCTAATTTTTCTAATAAATACGTTTTTTCGAGTTTCTCGCCATTTGCGGTAGCACCTCCAATTATCCAACCCACACATATTCCTTGAAGATTTTGGTAAATATTTTTATCATTTTACCCTTCTTACAATTTAATAATGCTTTTTTCAAATTTACCAGAAATTAGACTTTCAAGGGTTTGCAGATGTCGGATCGCGAATCCGGTAGACCAGTGTCCACAAGGATCAAGTAGAAAAAAATCAAAAATGGATGTGGACCTTTATTTTTGAATCTTTATTTACTGCATCATCAATTCAAACATTTTCCAAGATTACTACATCATAAATCCACCCCTCTCCCATTGGTCCATGTCACCAATCCAAGTGAATAAGCACACCCTCATCCTCACCCTCCACCTCATATCCTAGACTTAATCCTAACCCCTCATTCAACCACCTCACTGTAGCACAAAATGCTTGAACCCTAGCCACCCATTTTTTGCTAAATCCTAGCCCTCCATTCTAAGTGAACCCTAGCTAGACACCTACATAAATTGGGGCTACAAATACCCCCAAATTCATGCTCAAGGAGGTTGGCAACAAAAAAGCCCTAAAACCAAAAGAGAGAGGAAGAAGGAAAAGAAGGGCAATTGCAAACCCTAGGCCACTTGGATCGAAGCTAAGCCTAAACCCATACCATATCATGTCTAGTTTCATTTGTATACTCAATCACCATGTTGTTATGTTGTCCAAATCATGTTAGTTAGCTGCTTCAATTCGGGTTACATAGTAGAGGCTGTTGAACCTCTACTAATTTTTTTTTGAACATGCTTTGATATCGATTTTTTTGTGAATTTTCTACACCTATTTAAGCTCAAATTTTAGTATGTCATAGTAGACATATATACTAGCTAGTAAATTTAATTTCATGATTTTAGCAGCTGTGGAAGGCCTCAAGATGGCCCTCTAAATAGACCCCAAAATCTGGGTCTTTTGAGATGTAATTCAACTTAATTATTGTTGATTTTCTGTAGAATTTTGTGGACATGATCTTGAACTAATTTTTTGATATGTTATTACCCTAGTATATGCCTACATGTAGAAATTTTAGAAATTTACAATGCCCCTAAGGGGTCCAAAAGGCCGAAACAAAGCTGTTGGATTTTAGGTTCAAGCCTAATGCTTGAATTTTAAGGGAATTAAAAATCATACATTGGAAAAGTAGATGTTGGACAATCAAGCATTAGAGAAAACATAGGCTTACCATATCTGGTTGGAACGATCTCTCTCTCAGCTTTCCAAATTGACTGATCACGCTCAAATTGAATTTTTTTGGAGAGAGATATGCCCTCCGGAGTACAGACTATCCAAATCTAATGCCTAGATTTTAATCTATTAAAATTCAAGCATTGACAAAAAATGTAGGCGTCAGTTTCACAATTAGGCATTAAAAAAATATAGGCTTATCATATATGATTGGAAAGATCTCTCTCTCATCTTTCCTAATTGACCGACCATGCTTAAATTGGAATTTTATGGAGTGTAAGCTAGCTTAAACCTAACGCCTGAATTTTAATATGTTAAAATTCAGGTGTTGGGATCTGGGACCCACTCCAGTGAATCCTAACATTCTCTAAAGTCTATACATAAGCAAATAACATCTTGGAATCCATCCATGTGCTTAGGCACCTCTGTGGGCCTTGTTTTCATTTCAACACCTGAATTTTTATTCAGGCATTGAGAAGAATTTCAGGTGTCAGGATGAGTTTTAGGTGTTAAGCTTGTGAAAGATAAATGAAACCCGTCTTTATCCCAAGCTTAATCTCATCATCAAACCATTTCATTCCACAGATATAATCTAGGAATCCCCTCATTGCAAATGCCTCTTTCACCTTCCTTACAATCATAGTAAGGTTAACTATACGCTTGTGATTTCTAAGTATATCCGATACTCGAACTTCACCTGGGAGACAATGTCTGGATCGTGGCTTCTACGTTAGTGCAATCAGGTCGAGTCAACCTACCCAATCACTACCTTTCAACCTGTTCTGACCTTTTATGATCTTCACCTTACCTTAGGGTCATGTTGCAATGGTTTGTGACCCAAAGACCCTAGGACTTGGCAATAATCCAATTAGGTTCTTAAAACCATGCACATTGGTACAACATAGTTCTGACCCCCATTTCACTAACTTGTTTACATTTTTGCAGTAGCGCGGAGTAGTTTGTAAATATACAAACAAATCTAAAATGAATCTACCTTGAATCACTCTCACAATCAGACGTACTTGACTACTAAGATTGACACACACTACAAACTCCTAAAACTACAGGCAGTTTGATCCAGACAAAACCCTAGGAATACACTGAAACATATAAGATCGGGTATATAGGCAGCTTGAGACTATGTCTCAGGTGTAATTGCAATGATCACACCACGGGGGTGGTCTAGACCAATAACTTTACATTTAACAAAGCATAGACTTTAGCATAATTCAAAACATGTATGAATGAGAGAAGCCACCCTAAAAAGGCGGGTATTTGGGGTGCGTATCACCTTCCCTAAATGCAACTAAACAACTTACCCTTTATCTCAGGAATGTAAACCACTAATAGGAGTTAAACCCTTAGACCTTCAAGTCTAGACTTCTCCTCTTCACCCAAAGAGGAGAACCAATGTCCAACTCCATCAGTTAACCCCAAGTTGGTGGCGACTCCCAGAAAAGCCTCACCCTCACGTAAAAGGGTTAATAACCCCTCATGCACCGGCATCATGCGCTGAAGAGTGGGCCCAAAAACCACAGATGGGTGGGGGAATCTGAACCCTTCTCGGACCCCGATGTCCACAGTATTGTTATAAGCCACCCTTTGTCATTAAGGTAGATAAAAGATAATACTCATCACACCTAGTTTATGGTGTGAATTGCATTAAACTCTTCTCACCGGAGGTTAAATTGTGTGACTGAACTCTTCTCACTGGAGACTAAATGGTGTGACTAGACTTTTCTCTGAACTTTTCTCATTAGAGACTAAATGGTGTGACTGGACTTTTCTCACCGGAGACTAGATGGTGTGACTAGACTCTCCTCACTGGAGACTAAATGGTGTGACTAGAACCTTCTCACCTGGATTTAAATGGTGTGATTGACCCTTTTCACTGGGGATTAAATGGTGTAATTATTATATGTATTGGCTTATGGAATTGTTATTTGTATTGGCTTATGAAACTGTTATCTGTATTGCCTTATGTATCCATTTTACACATCTTGTTCTTTTTAGTTTAGTTATATGCACTTGTTTTATTCTATTTAGACTGTTTATATGTATATGTCTTTTAATATTTTCAGTTCAGTATATGTTTTCTATGTTAATTGTTTAGTTTTGTATATTGTTAAAAAGTATGCAATTATCTGTTTCATTTTAATCATGCTAAGTCTTGATCCAGTATTCTTTAGTTTACTGTTAGCCACTAAGTTTGTCAAGTTCACCCCAAATTTGGCACCACAGATGATGAGAAGATAGCTACACACTGATGTTGGCAAGCAGGATTGGAGAGTTAGAAGATTGGATATATGTTATGAGATATTGAGACATTATTTTATTAATTCAGTTCAGTATTTTATTTCAATCTATTTGAAAGGAATGCAATAAATTAGTACATTTTGATTTAGGCTAGATATTTGATTTTTAGATGATGGTTTAATTTATGTGAGGCTATTAGTTTATGTAAATGGGAATTCCAAGACATGATTATGGATTATTTTCAGGTTTGTGGAATTATGAAAATTTTATTTCAGGTTCATTATAAGATATTGATGGTTATGATTTATGATATGCAATTCTGCTGCTTATGAATGAAAAGAATGAGAGAAAAATTGATATGGAATTTACAGGTTAAAAATGAATGAATGAATGTTTAATGTTGTCAGCACCCAAATTTTGTCTCGGGTCATGTGATGGTATAAGGTCAGTATAACAATTATAAAGGGTAGAACTTTGAACACCCTCAGCTTAGGAAGAGCCAACCTAAACC
>JAOXJP010102330.1:0-14354 GCA_025762735.1 Platanus orientalis | reverse complement strand
GAATGAATTAGAAGTAAAAAAGAAGAAGAAAAGAAGCAAAAAAAAAAAAAAAAAGAGGACCCAAAATTACTAAAATACCCTTCTGATGTGTTCCCAGGTTTACAGTTAAAATTTCATTAAATTCCGACAAGAATTGACGGGTTAAATCACGGAATTTCAAAAACTTGAAAATGCTTTAATGGAGGTTTAAGAAGAAGAGGAAGAACAAGAAAGAAAAATAATGATAAAAAAAGAAGATAAGAAAGAAAATAGAGAAAAAAGAAGATAAGAAATAAAATAGAGAAAAAAGAAGATAATGAGAAGAAGAAGAAACTAATAGAGAAGTAGAAAGATAAGAGATATACCTTGATCGACAAAGGGAGCTTGTGACTACACCTATAGAAGAAGAATAGAGAGGGGAGCCATGAGTGGCATCAACCCTTGGAGGAGAGATAAATCAAGTCCATGGCCTACCTTGGAGACACCCAAATTTTCAAAAATTTATTTATTTTTCACTGTCAAATTATGGGTTGCCTCTAAATAGGCTTTACAACCTTAAAACAATTAGAAACTTGCTAAAATTATAAACTTCCTAAAAATCCTAAACTTGCTAGCCAAATTTTCTAAAACATAAAACTTTTTAAAACTTACTTTCTTAAAACTTAAAACTAATAAAATTGAAGACTTTCTAAAACACTATACCCATTTTTACTTACATCCCCTTAGTAATTTGGTCGTAACTTTTTCAAATCACCTTGGATTTGCACAATCTTGGTCTCGTTAAAAGGGTAATTGAATAACCTATCTAATGACACCAAAATCAAGTTAAAAAGTCAAGTTTTGGCCATAGAAAAATTGGGTCCAAAATGAAAAACGGGATTACAACTGAAAACCCAAAGAAACTAAACTAACCACAGCACTACTGGTCTTATTATAAAATTATTCATCCCTTACAAAATTTGAATTGACCCCACATAACATGTAAATTTAAATCGTGCATTCTTATGTGGGGGTACGTACATAAGTCGCATGATGTCGTCCGCATCATTTTTTTTTTTTTTGGAGAAAGATAAAGTAATATATTAACCAACCGAATAAGATGAAAGATACAATAACATGAGAAATGCTAACTAGTAGCAAAAGACTAGACATTATGGAATATCGATTGATCCCAATCGAAGATTTAGGAGTCAAAGGGGATGATATCCCTATTAGAGGATACAAATAACCAGTCATGGATCTTTGATAAGGAATTATCCAACACCTTCCTAGGTAGCCCTTGAATGCCATTAAACAACAATCTCCTATTTCTCTCCTCCCAAACCGACTACAAAAGGGCTGAAGGGATTAAAGTCCATATCTGTCTCCTCCTCAAACTCCAATTGCTACATCACTATTGTGGCTAACACTCAAGCAAGCCTCTGATAGATTCAAGTTGGACCCACATCACTCCAAAATGATCAAGAAAATAATCCCATAGGATAGCCACCCACGGGCAATGAAGGAAAATGTGGCCTGAAGATTCCCCCGTAGAGACGCATAGGCAGCACCAATTAGTAATCGACATCTCTTGCCGAATAAGATTGTCGATAGTTAGAACCAGATTCCACAACAATCTCCATATAAAGAATAAAATTTTAAGCTGAATTTGATAATTCCACACAAAAATCCTAGGAGATGAATCCAGATTCTGAGGACAAAGCGCATTATACATTGACGAAATTGAGAACCCTTTATCCTCATCACAAGTCCAAATCAATTCATCCTTCAGCTCTGGATCACCAATCGGATACTTCTCCATAATATCCATCAGCTGCCTCATTTCCCTTATCTCCCAATAATTCAAATTCCTTCCAGACTTAAGGTCCCACAGGCAAAAAACTCTAGAATGAATCATATGATCTTGCACCGATTCATGCTTGGAAGTGGCCAACCCAAAGCAGTAGGGAAAAAGGATGTTGAGTGGTTTTCTAGTACACCACGCATCTAGCCAAAAGCAAATGCTATTACCCTTGTTCACTTTGAACTTAACCAGCTTGAAAAAATCTTTCATAACCGACGTAATGCCTTTCCAGACTCCACACCCCATAGGCCCCACCGACATTCCACTAGACCAACCAAGCCTATCTTCCCCATGTTTAGCCAATATCAACCGACTCCGGGTCGTAGTTCTTTCAGAGCCAAACCTCCAAAGCCATTTGATGAGCAGAGCAGTGTTCATCCCCTTTAAAGATCGAATACCCAAGCACCCTTGGGTTACTAGACTACAAATTCTACCTCAGTCCACCCAGTGAATCTTACGTTTCCCTTGGCTCGAACCCCACAAAAAGTCTCTCTGAATTCTCTCCATCTTGTGAATGATAGAAGCTAGGGCCTTGAAAAGGGATAGGAAGTGAATCGGTATACTAGCTAACACACTCTTTAGAAGAATTAATCTCCCTCCATGAGACAAATAATTACCTTTCCAATTCACCAATTTATTGCACAACTTTTCCAACAACGGATTCTAGATTGAGGGGGAGGACGCCTTCGCACCAAGTAGCAACCCAAGATAAAAGGTAGGCAGGACAATCAACTCACACCCAAGGACTTCGGTCATCATCTCTATCTCTGACACCACTCCAATCGGGCTAAGAGCCGACTTACTCCAATTTACTTTCAATCTCTTAGTTGTCTCAACAATCAAGAGAATGCATCTCAGGTTCCTACAGCCCTCCACATCCGCTTTTAACAAGAACAAAGAGTCGTCCGCGAATTGAATAAATGGAACAACAGGGCTCCCTTCACTTGCCGAAAAACCTTCAAGCAACCCCACAACTTCAACTTTAGTTGATAATCTCCTCAACAGGTCAACCACCAACATGAACAAATAAGGGGAAAGCGGGCTACCTTGATGCAAGCCTCTACTGCCTATGAAAAAACCTTTTGGAGAGCCATTGACCAACACCGAAAAAGATGGAGAGGATATACAGATCTTTATCCAATTTCTCCATTTTTGCCCAAAACATTCCTGGATCTAATCCAAATATCTCCAATTCATATAGTCATAAGCCTTCTCCATATCAACCTTACAAGCTATCCCAAGCCAGTCAACATTAAGCGTAGTATCAATGGACTCATTAGCCATTAGAGCACAATCCAATATATGCCTTCCAAGTATGAATGCATGTTGAGACTTTAGAAGAACAAAGCTAATAACTTGCTTGAGTCTAATTGCAAGGGTCTTTGTCAGGACTTTATAAAGACAACCCACTAGGCTTATGGGCCTGTAGTCCTTCACTTCCAAAACCTCTTTCTTCTTTGGTATGAGAGAGATAAACGTAGCACTCAATCTTCTGCACCACTGATCTTGAGCATAGAAAGCATCAAACACCTCCAAAACTTCCTTCCCCACTACATCCCAACAAAATTTGAGGAACTTAGTAGGGAAGCCATCAAGGCCCAGAGCTTTGTCATCTTCCATGCTGTTTAGAGTAACCAAAATCTCCTCAGAAGAAAATGGTCATCCCAAATTTGCGCATTGTTCCACATCCAATGTATCTCATTCCACCCCCACAAGGATAGGGTGAATAGGGAATGGGTCTCGATATAGGTCAACGTAGTAATTCTCAATGCAATCCCAAATCAACGATTGATCATAGATCCATTCTCCCTGAACCTTGAGCCTATTGATTTGATTAATAAATCTTCTCCAATTTGTCATTTTATGAAAAAAAAAATTGTGTTATGATCTCCCTCTTTTAACCAAGTAACCATCGACCTCTATCTCCACGATATCTCTTTCATCTTTAACAACAAATTGTAGTCACATTCAACCTCTATTTTCTCCCTTTTCTCCTCATTTAAACCAAAAAGTATCCCTTTATAATTTAGGGCCTCTAACTTGGTTAGGCATGATAACTTTCTTGCCTCTACACCGCCAAATTCCTCCTTCCATATGACAATGCAGTCTTTCAACATTTTTAATTTTTGTCCAAATCTGCAACTAGGGGAACCCTCCACCGTAAACTTCTCCCACCATTGCTTAATTTTGTTCCTTAAAGCTTGGAATTTCAAGCCACATCAATTCGAACTTGAAGCGACAAGGACTTGAAGATGATTCCAAAGGCCTTAAGAGAATTGGAGAATGATCCAAGCCTAGTCCAAAAGGAGCCTCTTGAGTAAAGGTGCACGGCTCCAACCAATCCGGTGAGAACAGGAATCAATCCAGCCTAATAGCCCCGTAATTTGACCAAGTAAAAGATGCGCCATTCAACGGCAAGTCCACCAAGCATAAATCCTCAATAAAATCATTATAACTCCACATATGTTGAGAGTAATTAGTTGCCCCCAATTGCTCCTATGGACATCTGATTGCATTGAAGTCTCCCCCTAAACACCATGGAACATTCCAATCAATGCATAATTGGACTAACTCCTCCCTACCACTCCAAAGTCAATCTGATTCGGAGGACCATACACCCTTAAAAAAGCCCATATGCAGTCATCCACTTTGTTCCTACATAAAATTGAAACTGAAAACTCGCCAATGTTTTGTCAAGAACCTCCACAACATTCTTATCCCAAGCAACCAAAATTCCTTTCACAGCATTAACGGTCGGTTTGTGAATGTAGTCAAAAGGCCTCCGATTCCACATCCACGGTCCAACCTCTTCCCAAGCCATCAACTTTTGTTTCTTGAATAGTTACGATGTCCACTTTCCACCTACGCAGCAAATCACGAATAGCCCATCTTTTCTCCATCCTCCCTAACCCCCTAATATTTCAAGTACATATTCTTGGCTTCACCATGAGTTACATATTGGGTAAATGCTCTTCTCTCACTCCTCTAGTTCCTTCCCCTATCTTCTCTTTTATAGGCAATATCAGATTTTTAATTTTTTAACTCCTTGGATTTCCTTCCACCTTTAGGCCTTTCAAAGCCGCCCTTCGACTTCCTAGGACTCCAACTTCTCCTTCTTTCAATCTCCCAAAAAAAGTCTTCGACCCTGTCCTCCAGGCCTATAAAAGCACACCCCAGCCTTCTTTTAACCTGCTACTTTTTTTATCATCCACTTTGACTGCATAGCAGAAAAAGGAAGCATTCAGAGTGGCTCCACAACTGTAATCCCATCCTCACCTTCAAATTCTGCCATTTGATCTCCCTAACTCCTACACTCTTCAAGAGAAGCCTTTGAAGTGTAATCTCCCCACTAACGATGATGCCAGGTCTCCTTCCCCACCATGCCTTCATCCTCCATCTTATTATAATAGACCAAAGCCTGCTTTTGGAGCTCATCGTCATACCGAGACCATTTGCAACCTTCCCCCAAGCCAATATCCCCCAATTTAAAATGAATCAACGCATTCTCCACTAATTCACTCCTGTCGTCGTCGTCATCCTCCTCATCAGAGAGTAAATTGGAATCAAGTATCTCTTTCCCTTTACCAACCACTTCTGATGCTTTATTCTGGCCAACGCAAGGAGCTGATTCCTTGATAACAACCCCAGGCAGAATTACCCTCTTCGCCACAGCCTGATCGTCTTGCCTTATCGCAGTAGCAACGTCATTGAACTTATGAACCTTTGCCCTCCAGACCACACATCAGAAGAGGTTTCGCCATCTTCATCGCATCTATGATGGATATTTGCCCTTCCCTTCTCTTCTAATGCTCCCTAAAATCAAGACGAACCTCCCTAACCATTTTCTTTTTTTGTTCCTCAAACTTCTCCGACTTGGGTATATCCATGAGGGATCTATCCCAAATCCATCGCCCATCCCTTCTCTCCCTTAGTTGAGGCCCAGAAGATCTAGGTCTTCACAAGTGGGCTTCGCCTTCGTTGTTAGGCCCATTTAAGATAGGCATGCCCCTTTCACCCTTAATTGGGCCATATCTTCGAGCCTAAGGGTTTGTTCTTAAAGAATCCTCCTCGACTCAACCATTGGCGACCAGTAGTTCGACCGATGGCTCGACCAGTGGCTAGTTTCCACTTCCTTTCCTCCTGCTCATTGTCCCCCTTCCCTCCTTCATGGATTACCCCTTTTAGATTTCCATACGATTTGAATTTGGAAAAGTATCCCCCATCCGCTTCCGGCCATACTCTGATTGAGCCTCGTCGTCCTCCAATGAGCCGGTGCCCACCAGATTTACCATTGGCATCACCCTTGGCAACTCTCCTCCAGATCGGGCACCCAATACCCCAGCATCCCGTCTAAGAACCAAACAGTTGGCAGAGCTAACTCCAACCACCTGACCTTCAACAGTATCCATTCCTTAGACTCCGGTTGAATAGGCCCTACCTCCTCCAACCCCCCACATAATGCCCTGATTTTTTCAAATGTAGATTTACCCCAAAGGTGAAATCGGGAGACCAAACACCCATATGGTTTTATCATCTTCATCCGCCCTTTCCCTATGACATCCGGCACAGGGATGCCAAACATCCAACAACAACCCTCCTCCATCCCACCGGCAAATACCTTCCCACAACACCCTCCGAGCTTCCACCAGCGAAGGGAAACTAAACAGATAAAGCCCTTTAGGGAGGTATTGAACATGTAGCTCCCCTGAGACTTTCCAAACCTTTTTACCCCAAAACCTAAGCGCATTGATACTCATCGGCTGCCCTACTACTCTCCCGACGAGGCACGATTTCAACCTCTCCGTTCTTGGCTCCATCTCCCTCTTGCTGAAGGAAAGCATAGGTTGCTTCCCCTCCTTACTCACCTTAGGGTATGGAATAACCGACCAAGTTTCATTTATTAGAATCGCATCTTTGAACGATTTCTTTGGTCTTATCCCAACCTTGTTACCATCCCAAGAAATAGTATCCCAACCTTGTTACCATCCCAAGAAACAGCCGATGACCCCACCTCCTTGGTTTCCTGTAGTAGCCTTCTCCGAGCCTTAGTTTTCCCACTGGGACCACCCAGGGAGGTGGTCCCTTGCTCCGACGATAAAGCCAATCACCGGTCATTGCCAGTCATCACATCACTTAACACTTATCAATCTCTTTGTAGAGAAAAAGTGCTATAGTATGTAGAGTGCTTAGAAGCTCGGTTAGAGAGAGAGAGAGAGAGAGAGAGAGAGAGAGAGAGAGAGAGGATAATGATGAAGAAGATACTCTAAAATCACAAAAAATAGCAGTCCCTAGCTTTTCTTTTCCCTCTTTAAATAGCTTTGGGTTTTCTTCTTCTTTTTTTCTTTAAAAAGAACAAAGACAAACCTAAATACAATAGTACAAACATCATCAGATTAGCTTACCCCCCACCCCAAAAAAAAGTGGCTACAACAAAAAAAATAAAGTTTTAATCAGCCATCCCTATGGTACCTGGTACCTCAATCCAGGCAAGCGCCTGTCGCCTCAACTGGGTGAGGCTGGGCACTCCACTGGCGCCTAAGCCTCACCCTGCTTGCCTTCAACAACACTGCTTCCAAATAATGACGAAAGTAGGAAACTAAATCATTGTGAAAAACAAATGATTTTTAAGATGTGAGGTTGCATCCAAAAGGAAAATAGGCATTGACGAGATAAAAAACTAAATCACCCTCTGGATTTATCTAATAACTAAAACAATGTTACAAGAGTTAAAGAACTGATCAGGAATGAAACGGAAAGCAGCCCTAGAGCTTCCTTGTCAAGTTAAATGTAAGTTTCTTTACAGATCAAAGGGAAAGTTATGTTGGGCTTTGCAAAACAATTAGTTTGGAGTTTGGAAGACCCAAGTGAGGCTCATGCTCAAGGTAAGCAATTTTTTTCTGGACAGGTAGTTTACAAGACTTCACAAGTGGAAGTTGCTCAGCAAGATCTGAACATATGCATGAAAGACGGGGTCAGGATGATGGAGATTGGCCATATGGATTTGTGTGAAAGTAACATAAGTGATGTCAATTCTTTGGGTAGGTGGGCACTTATGATATTATCTTATGTATCAACTATCAAGATCTTTTCTATCATCCTTCTTATTTTTTGGGTCTTTTGTGTGTATCAGGGAACCTATACAAATACTAGGGTAATTTCCCATAACTGTCTCATCATCTAAAGTAAAGAAGAAAAACCTAACCTTCTTCTCCTTTTCCAATATCTCTCTAATTGGACAGTGTGCAGCAGTAACACAGAGATTCTGCAAAAGAACAAAGCAGGTTAAAGAACTTGAAGCAGGTTCCACACATCAATATAATAAAAAAACCATTAATGTTTCCTAAAAGAAAGAGCAAAGACAACCTTGAGGTCGCTTCCAGAATATCCATCTGTCATACTTGCAATTGCATCCAGATCAACACCCGGAGACAATTCCTCTTTTGCGAGTATCACTTTTAGGATCTTTGATCTATTTGGAGTATCCGGCAAGTTTACCATCAATCTGAAGAAGAACACTCATTACAAGAGCATTGTGTAGGTGCTACACTAGGAGTCCCAGTATATGGAAGATAACAAAAAAATTGTACAACAGATTAACGGGGACCATGCATGTTCTATGAAATTTTACCTACGAGGCAGCCTCCTAATGACAGCCTCATCAAGATCAAAAGGTCTGTTTGTGGCAGCAAGTACTAGAACTCGTTCCTTATCTTTTGTGCGTAAGCCATCCCAGTTCACCATAAATTCATTTTTCATCTTTCGCATGGCCTCATGTTCTCCTGGGTTTTCTCTCCGGCCCAGCATGCTATCAACCTTCAAGAAGAAAAAAAACCCAAAATAAATGTGCCTGGCAGCTACAACCAGAACTTTCAAAAGGTAAAGTATAAGCAGCAAGAAGCTCACCTCATCAACAAATACAACACTAGGAGCAATTTTACTTGCTAGTGAAAAAACAGCTTTCACATACTTCTCACCCTCACCAAACCACTGCAATAAGAAGGATAATAAGATGGTTTTAAAAATAGGAACAGAAGAAAATCATAATAGTAGCAGCTTTTCAGCATTTGCAACCTTAGAAGTGATGCTGGACATTGAGATATTGATGAAGTTTGCACCAGCTTCAGTGGCCACAGCTTTTGCAAGCATTGTCTTTCCTGTTCCAGGAGGGCCAAATAAAAGTATGCCCTTGCAAGGCTGCACAGAGAAGAAATTACATCAAAATTGTTCTCTTGAACCATCAAATAATGAGAACAAGAAAAATAGTGGATTGTTGGTCAGGGATGATTATTGCATGCACAAACACATGAAACAATACTGTTTTTTAAATAAAATTGCAACTGGAAGTTGGACAGCAGAAGATGGCCCCATGCAGCAGGGAAAATGCCTTAATGTCTGCATGGACGAAGAAGAAGCAAAGGCATCATTTTTATTTATGATAACCTTGGTTGGACTATTCTTTTATTGAGGGTAGAAAGGTGGTTAAATGGACATGTGCATCTTCAAAGTAGATGAATAGTGAGACCAAAATTAAAACTCTAGAAGGCATACCCAAGAGGGAGGCTCTTAACAAGAACTGTATACCATCTGAATAAATTAAAGCAAGTAGTCATGATAGCATACAAATATTATGACAAAAAAGGAAAGTAAAATGCCAATTATTCCCACAAGTATCATTCAAAAGTTGCAGCTTACTTAAAGTTGACAATAGAGAAACTAACAAACCTTTGCTAGTTGCCCCTTGCAAAATAGCTCAGGCCTCTGCAAAGGAAGCATCACAAGCTCCTTCAAAGTATCCTTGACATTTTCAAGAGCTCCTATGTCATCAAACGTTACTCCAATATCGCTAGGTGGAATAACATCACATAGGAGCCTCTTCTCAAATTCGTTCTCTGTTACAATATCCTGAGGATGGAGATACCACATGCATTTCAGGAAATAATAGGTATATAGTACCTCTCAATAAAAATATAAGAAAGCTTCACACTAGAAAGTATCATTTATATTCGAAATGCTTTATGATTCCTTGGCAGAGCTACAAATAGAATACCAGTTTCACAGAATCTTATAGATAAGAATATGAGAGTCACCTTGAGCGACTTCTTCAAGCTTTTAGACTCACTCTGGATAGCCTGTAGAATTCCAATCCCATACTGGATACTGCCAGAATTACAACATGGCAATGACAATTGTATATTTATCAACAAAAAATAATAACAATTCATAAAGATGATAATACCTTTCGCTGGACAAAACAAGCTTTATACTATCCGTCTCAGCTTCTAAATTCTGCGATAGATGATGGCTTAAAGCCCATCCAACAACCTTCTCTGCACCTGCAGAATATGCCAAAACATGAATTCTCCTGTCCAAAAATTATCATGGAGAAGAATTTCAAATGTCATGAAATTTTAAGATAATAAACATACTTTCAAGTGTAAGCGCTTGATCCTTAATGCATAATGCATCAAGTCCGTTACACTCCAGTCCACTACGATTCAGAACCTGTATACAATGAAAATAACAAACAATGACTAGATGCTAGCAACCATTTGCAAAACTTAACATAAAATTGTGTCACTGGTCTCTTTCTTTTCTTCTTCTTCTCTATTTTTTTATTTTTATTTTGAGAGTAACCATTGGTGCTCCTAACAGTATGACTACACAAAATCATCTGGCAAAGGTATAAATTTCTATATTAACCACAATATATGTAAGCCTCTAAGGATGCCCCAATGCACCCAAACCCCAAGCAACAGAGCCGGGTTTGCAGGTCTATTTGTCCTGCTTCTCCGTGGTCATCTGTTGCCGCAAATCATCACAACTTTTTCACACGGGAGCAATTCAAATTTTTCCCGAGTATAGATAGTGAAGCCATGGCCACTGTTTGTTGCTTCCTTCCAATATAGCCATGGGAAGTACATTCCAATGTCTGTCTACAAGAGCCAATCTAATTGCATACAGCTTAGAAATTAACAACTGTACCAGATCTCCATACTCCCCCTTTTAACACCAATTTATAGGCGTTCTGATCTCCACAAGAACACAACTCACCCCAGACTTAGAATATAACATTAGGAAATACGGTCTATAATATATTCCTGTACAGCCATTTATAGCAATAGGAATTTCTCTACCAACGGCATCTGCCAGTGAAACCTCTAAAGGGATTATCTTCTTTTCTTTTCCTTTTTTTTTCTTTTGGGTTATTTATGACAAGTAAACATAGATCAGGTAAATTCAATCACCAACATTGCAAACTGATAAATAGCTAGTTATCAAGGTTCTTATTATTGCAACAAGGATGCTACAGAACATGTATATCTCCAAAAAAATCACAAGGGACTTTAATTAGAGTTACGAGCACAAAAAGTTAGCAAAGTTAATAAATATATCTTTCTGATCGATTTAGCAATGCTAATAGTGATAGTGGTCTTACAGTGCGGAGGTGAATCAAATTTCCCTTAGCTTTTAGGGTTTCAACATCTCGATCTAACTGAGTTCTCCAGTCCACAAGAAGGCTCTCATCCTACATTTTTTTGAGCTACTATCAGTTGCTGTATAAAATAAATGACAATAGCCATGATTAACGACTCAGAACTCAAATGAAGCACCTGTGGCATATGGATGGTGACTTTATTAGGGAAAAGTTTTGTCAATAGCTTTGTTGTTTTTGGGACTTCTTTGCCTCTGTCATGCAGTCTCCCAAAAGTATCCTGAGAAAATCAGATCAAATAATTACAACATAAGTCACTCATAGCATAACACCGTTTTCATTCAGAAACTACACATCAGGCAGACTAAGAGAGATAATTTGAGGGAAAGAATCTAGAGAGCAGGAGCAGATAAAAATCAGTCTAGCACTGTAGTAACTTGTCAAATGCAGTGACAGTTACCCTCTGAATTCAATGACAGCATCAGTTAAATTGTGGTGCCTGCTAGGAACACAACCAGTTACTCAGAGATCATTTTTTGTAGTTTTCCCGGTTCTAAAACTCGCATCTGTGTTTAAGTTACTTAATCCATCACACTCCACGGGGTTTTGATATGAATGAAAATTCTTAGCCCATGCACGCAAACAAAAAATGTATTAATTGCAACGCTTTGAATGGATAATCAATTTCTTCAAACATCATGGCTTCTGACTTTTCACTTCCTAATGAATAGATTGGCAACCTCAATATGGCTTCTGTCAGAGAAGGATGGTTCGGGAAAAATAAATTGCAGCAAATCCACTCAAAAAATTAATAAATAAATAAGCGAAGCAAATTTTTATCCTCCCCCCCCCCCCTTCACTTTTTGTGCATTCATTCTCTATCCTAAACTCTTTTTTCACATTATTTTCCTAGTTTTTTTTTATAAGCATTATTTTCCTGGTTGGATAGAAGTTTTCAAGTTTAATGTTAAATTTTCATTTTTCAGATATCTTCCCACATTTGGGCTTCAAACCTTGAAACGGAGAAACATTTTTGACATAAAGATGTGATATTCCTTCCACAACTCCTTAACTTGAAATATTTACATCTCCAAGGCCAAGGATATTCACATTTAGATGCAGTTGTCATCAAAACTCTTAGCTAGCTGTTGATTTGAAACAGAAAAGGCCAACCAGTTAGCTGTTTATAATGAATTCCGAGGATTGCACATGTGCTATTCCATTTACACCTCTGGCACTTTGTGATAGAGCCTCATAAAGGACTGGTAATTTGAGTCGATGACGGAAGAACATTATATTGTCGTTACTCTTGTGTAAGTAAACCTTACACTGTTGATCATTGTGCATATTCTACAGTTGGTCAACAGTCACATAGGAGAGTGGAGAGCTAGGAATATTTATAGAGTTTAGTGCACACCTGAAAATGTTCTTATCCAATATTTGGACAATTTAGCCAGAGAGTATATTCCAAAGTGTAACTTGCTTTGTAGTAGCAGTTCAAGTGAGGTTGTCAAACAAGCCACCACCCTTGCTGTTTTAAGAGCTCTCCTTAAAAATAAAATTGGGGGAATGGTAACCCTGGCATTGTGTGGTACTCAAAAGACACAAAAGAAATCAAGGAAATCCAATTTGAATTCCCTATGGATGAAGTATCAGAAATACAAATTGAGGATAGTTGTGGGGGGAAAATCTGTAAGAATGTGGAATCACTATAATCCTCAAGTCAACATAGTTTATTGTTTTGTAGCACCAACCAGTCAACAAATCCAATCAGAGTTTAGTTGCAATGGTGAAGCACAAACTTGCCACATTCAGGATGAAGAACAGGACTCCTCAATGTCATTAGCTCAATTGACACAGAAATTTATCGCCCTTGGGGTTTATGTGGTGGTGAGTCTAGATATGTACAGCGCATTCTCAGGTCCATTTCTGTTTCTCAGGTTCTAATAGAAGAAACACCTGAATAATAAAATGGCAAACCAAATTGTACCAAGGATCGGTGCTTTTCAAAGTTCTGAAAGTCATGTAAAGCTTGGTTTTTTCCTCACTCAGAAATCAGAATGAAAGTGTCAGTACTGTTTACAATTTACCAAAATTTTCATGTTAAGAAAAATCAATCAGTGTCTTTTCCTTTCAAAGTTTCTGCTAGAACATCATATGCAGTGCATTCCATTAGCCCTAATTTGCAGGCCTTACATTCTGTAAATGTAAATTGCAAAAAATGATGTAAGCATCACATCAAGAGTATAAAGAGAAATGAAGTTAACTTTTTGAAGTTCATTGTTTCTTAGAACCCAAAAAAAGGTAAAAAGACATAATGTGTTGTCTTTAAGGAGCATTTTTCGACAAGCATTTCCATAATCTAATCTAGAAAAGGAATACTCAGCATTACAAGCTTACCAAAAGTACTCAAGTATGATATACCCATATGAATGTATGTATGTATGCATATATTTTTTCGCCTTAGAAACTACATGGTTTTTCCTTATTAGTTATTACCATGAACAAATTAAAAATATTGCTTAAGCAATTAATGCTTAGGTTCTTATGTTGGTCCGAGCATGCCAACTGCACTTTTAATGAGGCAGAGAGTAAAAACAAATAAATTGCTCCAGATTTTCAGTATAACTTGAAACTGTCAAAACATGCCATCTCAAAAAAAAAAAAAAAAAAGGAGGTTAGTGAAGAATATCCTAAGATGGGACATACAACTTATTTTCAGTACAAGTTGATGGAGGATCAGCCAATATTTTCAGTATATATATATTGATGAATAACGTTTGCAGTAATATATGGAAAGCTTATAATAACAAGAAAACAAAGAAAGAAAAGGCACAACATTTAATTAAATTACAAGAAGATCAATAGCAACCAACTAACCTGCCTCAGAAGAATTTATGTAAGCACAAAGACAATGATAAACAAAATCCATACTCCCCATGCAATCATACAACTATAGTTAACTGTCACAAGCCAAAAGAAAAACCCGAAAGATTTTTTATTAAAAGTACTTTCATTACCGGAAAAGCAAAGTCAAGAAGAGCTGTCTGATTGCTTCCAAATTTTGTGAAAAGAAGACCTCCAGGATGTGACTGCAAG
>JAOXJP010102329.1:0-28332 GCA_025762735.1 Platanus orientalis | reverse complement strand
TTTTAAGACGGACAAAGAGCTTCCGTAAATGGCTTAATTGATCTTCTCTATGACAAGATTTGACAATCATGTCGTTAACATAGACTTCCATCTTTTTGTTGATCATGTCATGGAAGAGGGTAGTCATGGCCCGTTGATATGTTGTCCAGGCATTTTTAAGATCAAAGGGCATTACTTTGTAGCAGAATGTGCCCCAAGGGGTCGTGAAAGTAGTCTTCTCATGATCTACTAACATCTTGATTTGATTGTAGCCTAAGAACCCATCCATGAAGGGCATCATCTCGTGTTCGATAGTACTATCAATGAACACATCAATGTGAGGTAAGGGAAAATCATCTTTGGGACTAGCTTTGTTCAGGTCTTTGTAATCTATGCACATTCGGACCTTGCCATCCTTCTTGGGTATAGGGACGATGTTGGCTAACCATTGAGGATACTGAACAGATAACAGGAAGCCTGCATCTAATTGTTTTTTAATTTCTTCTTTGAGGGCTAGGGACCATTCTGGTCGTAGAAGCCTAGGCTTTTGCTTGATGGGATGAATATCCGGGTTAGTGGGAAGCTTATGGGTGACAAGGTCTATGTCCAGACCCGGCATGTCTGCATAAGTCCATGCAAAGATGTCTATGTATTCTTTGAGCAAATTCAACAGGGCAAGCCCCAGATTTGAAGTGCTGGGGGTCCCAATTTTCATAATTCTATGAGTGGTTTCTGACCCAAGATTGATCTCTTGCAGGTCGTCTACTGATGGAAGATTCTAGTTCTCTTGGCACTCAAAGGCCTTGATCAACTCTTTTGGCATGAATTCATCAGCATTCCATTCTTCTTGTTCCTATTTTGTGAAAGAAAGATTTTAGTATTAATTTACATGAAAATGGATTTTATACCTGAGAAGAGCAACTAGACTTGGAATCAACTCCAAGTTGTCTACATACCCGATTTTTGTGCTGACCACAAGCTTGAAAAAACTTGTTCAGTTGGGATCAAGTCACACATAGTTCTGGCCTCGGGATGGACCAAATTTATATTTTTTGAAAAGCAACTGAGCCTGAAGTTACTTCTCAAGTTGCCAACATACTTGACTTTTAGCATAAGTGCTTTTGAAAACATTGGTCTGTCAAGATCAAGCTGCATGTAGTTCTTTGACTACAAGAGTAAAGAAAACAAAAGATTTTTCAGAAAGTGACTACGCCTAAAGCTGTGTCTCAGGTTGCCTACGTACCCCTTACAAGTGCATTGGTCAAATGCTTCAACAATTCATGAGTCATTAGGGATCAAGTCATATGTAGTTCTTATACAAAAGGTGTGGAAAGTAAAAGACTAAAAGCTTTTGAAAATCTGAGCTGGGGTAGAGAAGAGTTGGCTCTTCCTGGCCTCCTTTCTCAATCAATTAATCTATCACCTAGTCTTCATCCTCTATTGTTGTGGAGTTAGCTTGTTGGATTTGCTCTGCGGTTTCTTTGGGTACCCATGTTTTCAACATGTTAACTTGGTTAGGGTCAAGCTCACTTAAATCTAACTCTCCACTAACAATTACTGATTGAAGAGCTTCTTTGACATCGCCTGGGAGTGAGAGTAGACTTAAAGGAGCTAGGTTATCCTCCCTATGTTCAGAGGTATTGGGGGTTGAACACTCCCCAATCTCAGGGATAGACAGTTTAAAGCTGGATATGTGGGTGTGAAGAGTAGCCTTGAGATGATAAGTAGGATGTTGACAGATGATTGGAGGTGGAATCATGACTGGTTGTATTGAGATGTGTTCTTTGGTAGGCTTGGATGATTCTGTTTGACTTGGGGAATTAGTTGGTAGGGTATTACAGGTTTTGGAGAGTTTTGAAGCTGATGTGAAATGTAATGCGGTCTTGTGGCCGGCTTTTTTTTCTTGCTCTTCTTGAACTGATGCTTAAGGAGAGGTATGAACCCTAAGCTTGCTTTGTATGGCACTCTGATGGCCTTGATGGGGGTTCTTTCTTCCCTGAGAATGCTTGCCTAGGCCTTGATCCAGATCGAACTTCATTTTGGCCATCATATTGAATTTTGGGGGAAGTATTTCAACCTTCCTTTTCAGCTCTGCTGCTTCTTTCTCTGTATGTACAACTTCAAATTGATGTGAGGTGAATGTGTTTGGGGCTTGCAGGTTCCGAACTCCCAATATTTTCTGGTCTGTCATTGTGATGACATCCATATCTATTGGCATTGTAATGACCTCGTCATTGATGATGAACTTGACTTTCTGGTGGAGAGTGGATGGGACGGTGCCCGCCTGATGGATCCATAGTCTTCCCAACAACATTATGAAGGAGGATGGTATGCTCAGTATCTGGAACTGAACTTGAAACATTCTCCCTTCTATCACTAGGTGAATGAACACTTCTCCTTGGCCATGACTCACTGAATTGTTGAAGGCCCTTATGTCATAGGGGTTAGGTATAACATAGTTTAAGGGGACCCCCAATGTAGCCAATGTGTCCTTCGTACAAATGTTCAAAGCTGATCCGTTGTCTACCAAAATGAGGGGAATACACATTTCAAAATGACATGCAATGATGTAGATAGCTTTATTGTGCACGGCATCACCCTCGGGGATCTCGTCCTCTAAGAATGTGATGACTCGTGGTGTGGATACCCTAGCCACCATGTTTTCCAATTTGTCCGGTGTGATCGAGGCATCCGTAAAGGACTTTCTGAATATACTGAGGAATCTCTCTCCATGCAGCTCTGATGTTAGTAGGAGGCCCAAAATTGAGACCTGTGTGGGTGTCTTGGATAATTATTCAATCAGGAATAGGTGAGACTTCTGAATAGCTGCCTTAAAAATCTCATTATCTTTCTTCTCTTTTACTTCTCTGGTCTACCTTTGCGTCTCTATTTTTGTTTCTTGTTCTATTATCTTCTCTTTCCCTTTACCCTTGGGGTGTAGATATGAGACCGGCTTGGAGACTCTGTCAGACTGGGTAATAAAAGCTATGAACTTTTCTAGCTTATCTTTTGAAAGTTTGGGATCTGCCACTTCTCTAACTAGATAACCTAAAGGAACTTTGTTTAGTAGGTATTGGATTCTAGTTGGTGGAGGAATGTTGATGACTTGATACAGAGATGAGAGGTTGGTAAGCTGGACATATAATGATGGTGATGGGATGATATGGAGTGATGAAAAAGGGTCATAAGTTGCTAAACCTTCCTCATATATGTTAATGTCAGGGGGAAGAACTGTGATTGGGCTATCTAAGGTTGTATTCCACATGTTGTGAGCAAATGCTCGTATTCAGGATGGGGAATAGGCTTAGGGTGGTATCCGTTTATGGTGGACACTTGGTTGTTATTAGGCAGAAAAATGACTTTCTTTGGCTCTGAGATTTTGGTAATGAAACTGGCAGGGTTGAATTGGATGCTAGTGGTACCTATCACATTGATTCTTTTTGGTGGCTTGTGATCATGGAGGGGTTCTTGGATGATGTTGGGTGTAGGATCAAATGATACTTTATCATCATCGATCAGGTTTTGAATGTCATGCTTCAAACGGAACCACCTGTCGAGGGTGTGCCTTGAAGTTTGATGATACTCACAATGTTCCACTTGATTGTAGCGTAGGGCAAAGGGTAAGGTGGAGGTCTTGGATCAATAAGCTACAACATCTTCTTAATGAGGTACTCTATAATGTACTTATAAGAGTAGGGCAGAGGAGTGAACTTTCTTTTCTTCTTTTCTTCTCCGGGTGCCCTTAGGTATTTGAGTTGGTAAAACTGTTGTGTTTAAGGAGGGATGATATTCATGGCTACAGGGTAGCTCAAAGTTGGCTGTGGTAGAGGCAGAACATGACCATTGTTCTGACTGGGCCATAGGACTTCAATAACTTACACAAGATTGGGTTTTGGTTGGGTGATGGCTGCCTTCTTTGGTGTGCTTCTAGTGGAACTAGCCAGAACAAGAGGTGCATCTAGTACCAAACTTGCTTTAATGGCCAACTCTACCTTTGCAGCTTTGTCGACAACTTCAACAAAATTGTTTTGTGACGCAGTCAAGAGCATTAACTGGTATGTAGGACCTAGCATCCTCATGAAGGTTGATATCATGTCCTCCTGGGACATTGGGTGCTTTAGGTTGGAGGTTTTCAATATCCATTTATAAGCAAAGTCTCTGATACTCTCTCCTGAGGCTGGCCTCATTCTTTCAATCTCTTCCCTGGTTGGGAGTAATTCAAGGTTAAATTTGTAGTGATTGAGGAATGATTGTGTCAGGGCCCTCCATGTACCAATATTACCTTTCTCTTGGCCTGCCAGCCATTTTCTTGCATTCTTCTCTAGGCTCTGGCCAAACATTTGGTCTAGGATTTGCTCATCATGTCTCCATTGGAACATAGCATTGTAATACATGCGGAGATGCATTCTAGGGTAGGTGGTGCCATCATAATTCTCCACATTGGGCATCTTAAAGTTCGGTGGTAGCACACCTCTTGTGTGAATGCAAAGATCCTCAAAATCCATAGAGATGGGGAACTATCCTCCTTTCATCAGTTCTAACTCTGCAACAAGCTTTGTTATTTGTGCACTAGTCTCATCCTTCTCTTTTCCCTTTTTAATTGATGTTAAGGGCCCATACTGTTCTTCAAGGTCGAAGACAGTCTAGTGTTCTAGTCGCATGTACGAAGTTGTGGGTCGGAGCGGGGCCGTGACATAAGTAGGGCCTTGTGTAAAGGACTGGCTATGTGGCGGATTCTATTCAATAGTAATGGGAGGTACTAGTTCAAATGTTGTACTCTGGCTGTGAGGCCCTCCTTGTTTCATCAAGTATTCGAACATCAACTTTTCAAACTCAGAGATGGTAGGAATTCGAGGCTGCTTATTTGTGCTGGGTTGGTTAAGGGGTGGTGAGGAGGTTTGAGGTAATGAAGAAGATTGACCAGAAATGGGGGTGGATGTCTAACCACGCCAGGACATGAAGTCCCCCATTAATCATTCCACTTTTGACTTGAATCCCTCTGAAGGGATGTCTTCAGTACCGGTCTTTCTAAGAGGAGGATCTTCCACGGATGCCTCTAGAAGAGTAAGCATCATAATACTTGTGGTAGGAAGAGGTGATGACTTGTCAGCCATTGCTTTGCTACGCTGCGCCTTTTTCTACTTTTGTAGTCGAGTCTCTAGGGGAGAAATTATAGCTTGCTTAACTAGATTTGAAAGAAAAGAAAAGTTTATTTACTTTGGAAGGTTCATTCTTTACATTCATTTACAATTGATAGGCAAGTGTTTAACAAGTGCATGTGTCATTTAGGTGAATTCATGTCCTTTATCTAAACTACAAGATTTTGGAAACAAAAACTTTGTACATTATATATATATTGGAACATGATTACAAAAGGAGGGGGTACTTGCCCCAATACATCAGAAGATAACATAAAAATGAAAAGCTAGAGATCAGGCACTATTGGAGGCGGTGGAGGTGGCACTGGTTCATAACCCAAAGAGAAAATTTGTTCCTTAAGCTTGTGAACCCATAACTGTATTCATTGGTCTTGTACAAAAGCCATTATGTTACTATGCCTCATTTCATGTCCCAAGTCTTTGTGGGAAGCCCTATTGTCATTGAGCTCATCCTTTAAGGAGTGAATGAGCTCTGCTTGAGTTTCATTCAAATGCTGGGTACACTCATGCGAGACTTCGATCTCTATACGCAAGAATATTTCAGCTTCTAGAGTAGCTTTGGTTTGGGCATTTGAAGCCCGTTCCTTAACTAAATCTAATAGTGCTTGCTCATACTCTGTTTGAGCATGAGAAGGCTCTATATGTGATGATGATGTTGATTTGGTGCATTGCCTCTTATTCGAAGAAGTAGATGCCGCGGGTGTAGTAGGTCGTAAAGGTGGCTTGTGCAGAAGCTAATGCTCATATTTGGGTGATATGGCCTGTGTTTTTACAGATACTAGCTGTGGATGTCCTAAGACTCCGGTATGTGAGCTATCCCATAGAGTGGCTAGTATAGACCATGTATGGTTGGATGCACGATGGCCAAGTTTGTATACATCTTCGAAGATTGTAGGAAAGTCAAAGAGATCTTGTCTAAGTGCTAATTGCTGAAGAGCGCATATGGGTACATAGGGAGTGCTCTGATGAACTCTTGTGGTAATCATGTAAGTGCGGTCTTTGGTGGCCAAGAGTGGGTAAAGTGCTTTATGCCACATGACACACCAGACAATCTGTTTAGGAAGCATGGTAGCTAGTAACTTCTGATAACCTGATGTGTTTGTTTTATTTAGCAAAGGTCAGCTTTTCACATGGATTTATGTTGGAGTTAGATCTCGTGATACATAAGCTAGAAAATATGCTAGAACTGATAGATGTTCCCTCAACCAAGCTTATAAGAAAGCTGGATAACCATATAGCCGGCCTCTGGGATATTGGGCACAATATGAGAGACTAGAGATAGTCTCTGAGATGATCACCGGTGTGAGTGCTTTCTTCTGAATATGTTGATCTAGGATGTTGAGTAAGATACCATGGATGTGATGACGGCTATGTGATAGCAAGAGTTGTCTTAAGACAACTAGGGTGAATGCTCTAAATTTAACGGGGTTGTTGAAGTCATCAACTTGCTTCAAATCTTTTTCCAATAAAAGGTCAAAAGGACAGTGCAAATATTCTCCTTGGCCTCCTTGGTTAGGGATGCTTTGGAGATTTCTAACGTGCGGAAGCTTTTCAAATAACTTGGCTTGTGAACTAGAATTATGGAACTGACACCAAGACAATGTTCCCAATCCAAAAAGGATTTGAGCTCCTCAATAGTGGGAGTGAGCTCTTGTTCTCCAGAGAGGAAAACCATTGATGTTGGATCTCAGAAGGAAATGGCTGCCTGTATCAGTGGCCAATCCAAATTGATTTAAGCTAATGCTAATGTTGCCTTTAGCCGGTTTCGATTTTTCTAAATTTTCTGTTCTTCGGGAGGAAGAGCAATTAGGGCATTTGTGAAGTTCAGGGAGGTGGTAGGGTATGCATCCAGTTGTACCGATGTGTGGGCCATGTCTGTAAGCATGAGCATAGGGTTAGAAATGTCATTTTATAGTGAAAAATAACATTTTTTAGAAATTAAGCCTAACGCCTGTTTATTGCCTCAATGCCTGTTTTTAATTCAATTTAAAAATAGGCGTTGAGAAGACAATCAGACATTGGAATAGTTATATGCAAAAAGGCTTAACACTTGTTTTTTGCTTCAATGCTTGTTTTTAATCGAATTAAAAAACAGGCGTTAGAGACATAATTAAGCATTGAATTTAGTTACGAGTTTAAATAACCCACGACAGGCTTTTTTTGTCTTTTTGCATTTCCTTTAGCTATTTTTAGTTGCAAAATAGTGGAGAGGTCCCCACAAGTCACTTTACTTTCTTTTTCAAATTTCTATCAAATCTTCTTTGTCTTTGTTTTTGTGCTTTTGGCAATGGATTAAAGTGGGTCAAGCTATCACTTTTAACTTCTTTCGGTGCAAGAGAAAGCTCTTTGGAAGCACCCTGTTGCAGATGAGGTAAGTCTTTTGACTTGATCATGAGTTTACTTTTTTTTTTTTTATACTTTTGAATGTTTTTTATTTTGATTTTAATGTTTTTGTTGTTTTGATTAATTTCTTTTGCATTTTCTTTGAGTTACATTGTATTTTTATATTTTAATTCATTTAAGTAGAATTATAACACTTCAATTTTGATCCATAAAGAATTTAGAATAGGTTTTTCATGATTTTTTTGGTGATTTTTGTGTTTTCCAATGCTTGAAAATCACTGCCCTAAATTACAAGCGTAACGCCTATTTTTTGTCTGTTTTAAAAAATAGGTGTTGAGAAAAACAGGCGTTGGATTAACAAACAAGAGTTAGCCTAAAAAACAAGTGTTGGCCTGAAAAATAGGCGTTAGCCTAAAAAACAGGCGTTGGCTTGAAAAACAGGCATTAGGCCTGAGAGACAGATTTATTAATTTGACATTTTTGGTTTCTTTTTTTTTGCTTTGTTTTCAATTTCTTTTGCTTTTAAACATTGTTCTAACATGTTTTAGTGTATTTTATTACAGGATAGAGGAAAAGTATAGCGTAACGGTTAATGGTCCAGGGTTTTAGGATTGTGGGCCCGGATGTGTGGCAATGTTCAAGAGAGGGTTAGGGCTATGGGTTTCAGTCGCTTCTTGACTCTCCCGATGCTGCCGACCGACAAGGCCTTGTTGATAGCCCTTGCTGAGAGATGGTACCCCATTACTCGGACCTTTTACTTGCTGGTAGGGGAGATCGGGGTTCCCCCAATTGATTTCTACATGATGACCATGCTTTCTATGGACGGGACACCTCCACTGAGCTCGGAGGATTTCAATGTTGAGTTGGTGGCATGTTGCATTGGGTCACAGCATGTGGTATACTACAAGGGCACCAAAGGTGTCCTCCCATCTTGGTTCGAGAATGACTATGTCTGTGCCACTGATGCAAGTATGTCGGCAGAGAAGGCATTCTCCACTCGGGCTTTCTTGTTGTACATGTTGACCCGCTCGATCTTCTATAGGAAGAGTGATAGGATTTACTTCCATCTGCTGCCAGCCTTAGAGGATCTAGGTCTCGTGGCCATGTGGAGTTGGGGTAGATCTGCCCTAGGGTGGATGTACCTCAATATGAGTGAGATCTTAGCCGGGCATAGCCCTCATGCCTTTGTGGGTTTATGCTTTCTATGGGAGGTACGTTCTTATTTTTTATTTTCTTTTTTTTTCAAGTGTTTTTTTAAATTTCTTTTGACTTTACTTTGTCTCATTCTTGTTTTTGTTGGTTTTTATAGGTGTGGTGCTACAGGCACTTCTCTTCCTTGGCCCCTAGGTGGAAGGATGAGGAGGTACTCCACTTCCCTTGCATGGCTAGGTGGAAGAATACCTACCACAAGACCCGAAAATCTATCTCAGCTTTCCAACATGAGTTGGATCTCCTTAGAGCCAACCAGGTAAGTATACAATGCTTTCTTTCAATTTGATTTTTATTTTCTTTCAATTTTTTTTTATTTTCTTTTGTAAACCATTCTCTAATTTCTGTTGTGTTTTATAAAGATCAAGTGGTGCCCATGGACCTGTTGGGCTTTAGGGGCAGATGTTGCTCGAGACCAGACCTCAGCTTGGGGTTGGTCTCACTAGAGGGTGGTGCTGGTGGCTTTGGGTGAGGTGACCATATACCTCGAAGAGAGGTGTAGATGACAAGTTAGTAGTGGGGTAGAGGAGTTTATGGTCCCGTACTCACCCCCATGGGTGATTGACACTGAGGGAGCTACTAGCAGAGGGGAGGAGGGCATTGATGCCTCAAGTTTTCTGGAATGGGTCAGGAACTATCTAGAGTGGTGGGCCACTCAAACTTGTGGGCCCTTGGTTGGACCTGTGGAGCCTCCGGTGAGTTAAGTTTGTTTTTAGCTTTTGGAAAACAATCCTTTATTTACTTTGTTATTTTTTTTTTTGAAAACTTTTGACAATTCTTAACTTGTTTTGGTTTCAACAGGCTACTACTGCACAGCCCCTAGAGGAGTTAGCACCTCCCACTCATCGAGGGAGGAAGAGGAGAGTTCCCCCAATTAAGCCTGATCTGATGGGCATGGTACCCGAGGTTGTACTTGTGACTGACCTCAAGGGTGGGGCCAGTGAGGAGCCTTTGCTAGAGGCAGAGCTTCTAGAGGGTTGGGTGCCCCCTGAGGGGATGACTCAAGTATAGTCTGGTTTTTAAGTACATTTGAAAGTTTAAGTATTATATATATATTTTTTAACAAAGCTTTGTGTACTTGTGTAGGTTTCTAGGGAGGTGTACCTCAGTGCCCTCCAGAAGCTGGCAAGGTGCTTTGCCTTGGTGGGGCAACAACACTAGGCCCACTTGATTGAGTTTGCGGCCTTGAAGGCCAACCACTAGGCTAAGGTAAAGGAGGTAATAGCATCACAATTTTATTTTATCTTTTAATTTATCTTTTTTGGTTTTAACATTCGTATTTTGGTTTTGTAGTTACAGAGACAGAACCCCATCCTAGGGGACACGGGAGGTGTTGCTGAGGACACCGAGATGCCTTCTACTGAGCCCGTGGTAGAGCAACTAGGAGGAGAGTAGACAGAGGGAGAGTAGCCCACCGCTGAGCCTAAGATTGGCGGGGAGGAGGTTATGGGTGAGCCAGAGACTAGTAGAGAGCCCGTGACATCGACTACTCTGATGCCTTAGTGATGTGGTGGTAGCGATCCCTTTGCAAATTGATGATAGCCCCTTGCAGATTAGACGGGGCATTATTGTGCCTCTTAGAGATGCCGGGGTCCGATTTGGGGCTGGTCACTCATACTCTAGAAGGGTGAAGCATAGGGCCAAAAAGGGGACTGTGGACTACGTAAGCAGCAGTTCGGATGAATGATTGGAGGACTGGGCTCTTTCTTTTTGTTTTTTTTATTCTTTTATTGAGGGGGTGTAATTAAAACTTTTTGATTGGGCTGTGTATGTTGGCCCAGATGGTTCAGACATGTTGTGAGGTTTCTTTTTGTTTACTTGAGATGATGTTGGATCTCGAATTGGTTATGCACATTTTAATTATTTGAAGGTGGTTTTTATTCATTTTCTTCATGTCTTTCATGGTTTGGCTTATTTGTTTGTTCTAGTTATGAAATGTCCACGCAACCTATCTTATCGTCTTTACATATATTAAGCAAAAGGGGATGAGAGATATTCAAATGTAGATAAGAAGGTAAAATCTGGACTTAATTATCTAAAAAATAATTTGGACTAATTTTATAAAGTCAGACATGAATTCCTAGTTCCATTTAATTAATCATGCAAGCAATTAATCAAAATCACGACAAATAAACCTAAAGCTGGACCTCTAAGCTATTGAGTGTAACCTAAATAACTCTAACCTGAAAATGATTAAATATGCATGCTTTTTGAGATTAAAAAAGATGAAGTGTACCAGTCAAAACACCTCCTCGAAAAAGATCGGATCATAGAGTGATAACTGGCTTGTGTAACTCGGAATGGCCGCGCTGACAAAGCAGCAATTGCTCAGATGTTGTTCCCATCCTATGTGGTAATCCAATATCTGTCCATTAGTAGTTAATGACCTAGATAAGGGCTCATGAGAGTGATGTATTGGTGCAATGTCGTGTCCTCGGACTCATTTTATGAGAAATAGAAAATAACAGAGATGTATTACATACAAGTTGTTTAATTGTGAATTTTGATCATACTAACTAATTCAAGCTGCCCTAAAGCTATGTGAGCATGTTTTCTATCCTATGCATGGCAATTTGGAGTGATTGTTAAAGATGGAGTGTTATCCTAACTAACTAATGAAGTGACCTAAGTCTAATTCAAAACGAGTAGACATGCGAGAAAGCAAATAGACATGTGACAAATCATGTATTAGACATAGATTAAAACTTATACATGTGGAGATTAAACATATCCCCAGTAGAGTCGCCATTTTGTGGACGTGAGACTCCCACTTTGGCTCGCTCCGAGAGTGTGGGCCAATTCCTTTTATGTACAAGGGTTGGGCTTTGTTTGAAGTCACTACCAACTCAAGGTTTAATTGACGGAGTTGGACATCGGTTCTCCTCTTCATGGAAGAGGAGAAGTCTAGACCCAAAGGTTTAGGGTTTAACTCTTAACATTGGTCTATGTTCCCGAGATTTAGGGTAAGTTGTTTGGTTGCACTTGGGGAAGGTGTTAGGCACTCCAAATACCTACCTTTTTAGGGCGGCTTCTCCTATTCATACAAGTTTTAGTCTTATGTCTGCCCATGCTTTGTTAATGCTGAATTGGAAGCTTGCTAGATTTTTCTCAGGCTTAATGCTTGATTTTACTCTTAATGCCTGATTTTTTAATGCCATAATTTAATTTAAGGTGAAAATTAGGCGTTGGCTTCTGAAAAGTCTAGAAATTGTTCTTTATTTTGTCTTATTCTAACAACAGGAGACCCCTCATGGATTAAGTCTTTAGAGGGATGGTGGACCCCTCTAAATGGTTCACTGGTTGGTTCCTCAGGGTTAGGTGTCAACCCTTATGGAAGGGAGAGAAAGGGAAAGAAATTATTATTTTTCTATCTAACAGGCTTAACGCCTATTTCTTATGTCAAATCTTGATTTTCCATATCTTGAATTTTAATTCAGGGTGAAAATTAGGTGTTGGGAAAGCTGATCAGATTAGCATCTTTATGTAATATTTTTGAATGTTTTGGTGGCTCCTAACACTATGGGATCCATGGTTTGGGTTTGTGGACGTTGTCAAGGGTGGCACTATATAACCATAGGGGTCTTGGCTTTAGGCCACGTGGATATATGATCTCCCAAAGTAGGTCACTTGATCATTTGTTACAGGCCTAACACTTGTATTTTGGTATGACGCCTGAATTGCCCTAAATTAAATTGCCCCAAATTCATGCAATGGAGGGTGGGGATTGGTTTTGGGATTTGTTCGGTAGAGGGCTAAGATGATGTCTATCCTAAAAGAGGTGGAGGGTTAGGATGTGTTTAGCTAAACTTGAGGTGGAGGGTGAGGATTGGTTTGGCAAAAATGAGGTGGAGGGTAGAGATTGATTTGTGTTTGCTGGCATGGATTGATGAGGCGAAAGGGGAGCATGGGAGATGCTTTCTACGACAATCCCATTGGTTGCAACTTTTAAGGGTATTGCATGAGATACCAAATGGGGGATGTGATGGGCTCTCTAGGGATTTGAAATCCAAGGTGTAGATCTAAAGGAGGAGGGTGAAAAATTAGATGGGAAGATGCCAATCTAAGGGTTGCCAGAATGGCCTTAAGGTGTGAATGCATTTAATGGTAAATATCTTAGCTTTAGCTCATTTTAATAAACAATGTTTATTTCTGATTTTTGAACCCTCTCTCTACCGTCACTCCTCGCAAGCTCTCGAGCTCTGAAGTTGGCCTAGTCAGTGTCATTTTTAGAGGTCGCAAATGCTTTGGTTGCGTTGGTCTAGTCAGAACTAAATTACAAAAAGGGCAAGGGGTGAAATCAAGGTTTTTTTAACTTAAAAAGGTCTCAGATGCAATTTGAAAGGGTAAGATGGTAAAATTAATTCGATAATCACCCAAGGATAGATGACCTCGGGTTCAAGTGATCCATAGCTTTTGACTATGCAAGATTTCGGTACCTGAGTAGGAAACTGGATCAAAAACCATTTTTCAAGCGATTTGACAATATTGGACAAGGAATACTAATGGTTCTTCTGTAAAGTGGCATCATGGGCCATATTTAGGGGATTCAAAGATTGAGGAGTCCTTGAACTATAGGAGCTGATAGATTAGACATTGGATTCTTGGGCAGTTATCGAGAGTTTCTTGAAGCAAGGTCGTTTGGCAAGATTGGGTTTCTGTAGTTGCCTGAAGCCGAGTGGAATTGAATGGCCGGACATTCTTTAAACTGGTAGTTTGTGAAATGATTTTTCGAAGACATGGGTGAAACTGAGAAAATGGCTCTAATCTTGCTACATTCTGAGTCTGTGGAAATTTTTAAGGGCATTTCGCATGCCAAATACAAACGAAACATACTTTTTCTAGGTTTGGGCAGAAATGACTGCCCGGGCCATAGATTTTCTGAAAATTAGTGTAGGTCTGATAGTCTTGAGGCTCTGAATTTACAGTGGTGTGGCCGTTGACTATCTAAATTTCTGATTTTAGATGAACTCTTGAGAGTCGATTGGAGCATCTAATTTTTCGACCTGATTTATTACGCTTTTGGAAGTATTTGAGGGAATCTTGATAGATACATTTTAAAAAAGTTCTTGCTCTTTAGACAACTTTTCTAAGGCCTCACGATTTTGGAGAGATGGTACCGACTTATCTTAATTTGGAGGTCTAGAGAATATTCTGGCTCCATAAGAGCGAAATGCAGAAAAATAGCTTTTTGACCTCTTGGAGGAGATTTTGGATTTCACAGAGGTTCAAAGTTTTGAAATCCTTTTCTCAGACTTGAAATTTGAAGCTATGACCGAGGCCGAGATACAATGATCGAGCTTTCTAGATTCGGAGATCAGATGAATCTTTGAGAGCTCTTGTAAGGGACATTTCTTGGTTAGAGTCTTCATAGATTGTGAAATCGGTTGTTGCTATTCTCGAGTAATGTTTGTTCTATGTTGAGTTTCTTAGAATTGAGAGACTTAGGGATGCATAAGATTTGAAATTACATCAATCAGACAATAGAAGAGGCTTTGGGGATCTTTTGAGGGTCTAGGGGTAAATGCTTTGAGGTGAAAAGGGCAAAATGGTAATTTTTCTCCCTTAGATTGAAAAAGGTAAAAATGAGAATTCTTCGCCTGTGATGCTTCATGACAAGAAGGCTTATGTAGGCAAGAGAAATTTTGTGATCTGAATGACAAATAGTGAGTTCTGAGCTTTTGAAGGCAAAAAGGTAAAATGGTAATTTTTTCACCTGTGATGCTTTGCTGAAGAAAGGCTTACAGGAGGTGGAGAAGTTGTTGATGACATGGATGGGGTTATTAAATGTGGACACTTGAAGTCCTGTTGATGATTCTGGGAGAGATTAGGGTTTGTCCTGAAGTATTGCATTTGGAATTGTAATACAGTGCTTTGACTGGTTCATTCTCGACTGGAGCATTCGAGAAGACCTCTTTGGAGGTGTCTAACTTGTTTGGGTCTAGGTTTGCTCGTCCTGAGCCATGGGTGTTTGGAATCTTGATGTCTGAATGCTGTTATGTTGTCCTTACGCTATAACATGACCCGAGTCAAAATTTGGGTGTTGATAGGGGTTGAAGAGGAGAGGGGAGGTTGGAGTTGTTTGTTTGCATCACGTGTGCACTCGCAAAACCGAGCCGGGTCGGGGCATGGGCATGGGTGTGGGTTACACGAATTAATTATTTTATTTTTATTTACTTAAATAAAAATATTTATTTTAATTAATTACAATTTAATTGGTTTCTTATTTAGTTGATATAATATATGGTAATATATCATTGACACGTTATTGAATCAAGTGGATTTATTGAGATTAATTATGCATTTAATATTTTCTTAAAGAGCCTAGCTCTTCATGGAAAGTATGAGTGTAAGCGATCATCATCTTCTATAATAGAAGATGAGGAGAATGAAGAAATAGATAGAATAAAGATTCCATGCGAACCAGTCTTCTTCTCCTTCTTCGATCATTATTGTTTTCTTTTTGATCCATATTGGTTTTCATATATGTTACTACATTGGCACTAGAGGTTAGTCTGAGTTGTTTAAAGTGAGTCTCTATAAACCTGTGCGGGGTCTACCAGAGAGGTTGGTGTTCTTAGAGGTGATCGTCGATCAAGCCTACCGTACCTACGATAGGTTTGTGAATATTACTTTAAGGACAACATTCTATACGTGCTTAATCACCAATCGATAAGTTGTCTCTAACTCATTTAATTTGCAAATATTGATTCTATACATATTCTGTTGGATTGCATTTGTTACATATTAGAGAATCTGTGAGTTGATACATATAAGTTATTGTTAGTACTTGCACTTCACAATTTCATATTTGCTACTACCATCATTTGCTTTTGTCGGATATTGAATTACCTTACTACTTGAAGAAATACGTTTCAGTGTTACTACTAACTTAACTACTGATTACACAGTTCACATTTGCACCATTCCACTAGCCATAGATAGAATCTGCATATTGCAATGATGTCTAGTGAGTGCTTTGACCTCTAACTAATTTGAGAAGCATTTGGATGATCAATAAGGGCGATGTCATGAACAATTTAGTTGTCATTCCTTAATTTTCCATGAAATTTCCTCTTATGTATTACTCCCATCCCATTAACAATATGTTGAGGATAATCTTATTTCTTCCACCTACCACTCCAATTACAACATATTAGCAATGATAAGCAAGATTTCTAAACAAATGTAAGTTAAAAGAGTAGGACACAGAATCAGATTTACACTGTCACTCTTTCAAAATTCCCTGTACAAGAGATTCGTTTACCGAGAAGAGTGATTTTGAAGGAGACTCTGAGGAGAATGCCTACATTCTGTTATATGGGTTGGGAAGAAAATATTCTGTGATGACAAAGTGCCTGTAGTGTTTATGGTGAATTGCTGACACATGTTGTGTTTGGGGTTCAAAAAAGTGTTCAGTTGTTAAAAAAACACCAAATTTGAAAACACATCATGTGTCAATCAATGGCATGCCTACATAGGCCTGTGTCAACACAGACAATCATTCTTTGATGGGTTTAAATTCCATGCCTTATTGGGTCCAAGGATGCAACCATTGATTTCGAACCATCCCTTACAAATATCTGATACCCGAAGGGTACCCGAATTTTAGTTACTTTAATAGTATATTTAATTTTTAACCCGTGGAATGGGTGGGAGGAAATAATAATTAACCACATGTCTCATGTTCAAAGGATTAGGACCTATAATGATATGTCCACCTAAAAGATAGCCTAGCAAAAGATAGTATGATCAATTGATCATAACAATTCTTTACCACTGGATTATTATTATTATTATTTTGGTAAGATGAGCATTGGATTTATAATTTATAATTGAGGCTTTATTATTTGTTTTATCACTAGTGAAATTTCATGGTTGCGATCACTTAAATAGGCTAAATTTTATGCTTAGATAGTTTTTGAGATGGGACCCTACAATGATGATGGGTTACAATTTTTACATGAGTCATGTGTCCTGGAAAGGATGCCCTTGACCATTATCACCAATAAGAATTAATTTGAGAGGAAAAGCATCTGACCAAAAGCTTAGAGATGATGAATGATTAAGAAAGCTAATTAGGTACCAGGGTTATATTAACAACCACAATGAATTAGTCCATTACTCTCACATCATATCGAGACTGATATTACAAGGGTACTAACTGATGGATAAACTGAATTGAACCCAAGTTGTAAACCGTTTTTAAAATGTGATTCCGAACCTGATTCAATAATTGATGGGTTTCTTCGATATTGTACCCGGATTCTACTAATCGGTTAAGGTATTGTGTGTATTCGTTTTGAGTCAATGAAGAACATATGTTACAAGATATGCATGCACTATCGTATAAATTATGATTAAAAAATAATTTAAGGGTGTGTCGATGGTGCAATGCTTCTCATGTTTTCGCTTCATTATAGTAGATGTAAGTAGAAATTGTGTTTCAAAAAGAATACAATGTCTGAGAAGAAAATGACAGGATGGAAAAACCCATACTCTATGGGACTGGATCTTGTGTAAAATCTTGGATTAAAATGTTTTATTCTTAGGATTTAGAATAACAATCACAGTGTTCTTAAGATATCAAATCTTGAAGACAAAATTTCCCAACCCAATCACTACTGAATAGGGTCTACAACTATGACTTTTGATAACTGATTTATTATATCGTTCCAAAGACTCTAAACAAGAATCCCGCGAAATTCAATGTTTCGACGTTATACTTGGGAGCTCTCTAGAAGTAATGAACTACATTATCACATTGGTATAGTGAGAAATAGGCGAAGGTCAGAAAAGGTTTTTTCTAGAATGGACACGTCGCATTGGTGCACCAGTGTGGTAAGAAGTAGGCAATGATTCTAATACCATAAATAAGTGTAGATAAAAAAGAGTCGAAGAGAGTGGATTCACTCAGTGGTTTGGGATATAGAAATCTTGTTAAGTAAGAGTATCGAATTGGTAGTTATAATGAAAATAAGTGTTAATATAGAATGTTTACTAGAGACTAAGTGGAATTAGAAAAAAATAAAAGAAATTGACGAATATAAACTTTGGTTTATAGAAGACAATAATATAAATGTGGTGAAGTTTTGATACGCTGACCCCTAACCTCCTCCCGCGTCTGCCGATGGTCAAGCGAGTGGAAACATCATCACCGAAAGTGATTTTCACTTTTTGGGAGTATGTGTAAATCACTTTTGACGCTGATGTGGCCATCTTTTGACCTAGGTGTTTGCCTACGCCAAGTGTAGAAAAGCCTTGCCGATTTTAAATGGGGGTAAAAACAGTACTAACTAAATCGTTAAGTGATGAATATATAATTGTTGAAAAAAGGTGACATAATATCAATTTATCAGCACCCAAATTTTGATTCGGTGATGCAAACAAATCTCACGAGTTTCGGATAGCAGTAACAACTAACCTCAGCCAAACTATACCCCCAAAATCTCACACCATCCCTTGGAGATAGACAGATCCAACTTGGACCCTAGAAAGGTAAGCACCCACACTGAGGATCTTTCCAAGCCATATGCGATCCACACCTCTAGTCCAAAGACTAGATAACCAAGCCAACTGATCTAGTATCTCCAGAAAACGAGGGGTTTCAATCCCTGTGGAAAACCCAAGAACCAATTCGGTCATTTATCCCTTCTAATTTGTGATTGCACATTTTTCAAGAATTATGTAGTTACATAATACAATATACTATAAACGTTGGAATCCATTTCCGACTGTGGCATTACGATTAAAACGTTTAAAAACCCCTAAAACCACTATAACATTGTTGCGATCAGACCTCCGTAACCCGTAAATTCAAGGGTTAACTCATTCGCAAACTTTCCCACAAAAGGACAAAAGCTAAGTTAGCATGAGGCAATGCCGCGTCATAAGCAAAAGGCAGCTGAGTCTAATGCGACACATTAATGGCTAATGATGAATCATTGGCATTAATTAACAAGGTACAACACATGGGGCTCCTCATAAGCGAGCCACTGCACAGGGAAAAGTGCCAACACATGACGTCGCACCCCATCTCGCGCTCAATTTCCAACTGTTAATCAGTTATGATTTGAGTTTTCGATCTCCCATTGACCCACCAATTTGCATTTACGATCCGTGGAGGGTGTGACACATGTCCGCTCCTCCTTGAAACCTCCCCCAAGAAAGCTTACAAAGATCAAAGTACCCCACACACATGTCAAGGCAAGATTCCATGGTTGGTCGCACAATGGGGACACGATAAATCGCATGAAACCATTCTGCCATCAACTCCATCTTGCACACCCAGGTGCGTACCCTCTCAAATCTATAAATGGGACACCTTCACATGGAAAGGGTCCCAAAATCTTGGTAGGAAGAAGCTGGCAAACTGTTTGAGACTTGCTCCAACGACCAAGTTCCTCCAACTGCCGGCCATTTCTTTCCCCAACAACACCCACCCTTTTCTTAAGTCATAGTATTACACCTCCAATTCTCTGCATGCCAACTTTTGTCACTTCAACCTGCTGTTGCTGCTGTGCGAAGTTTCCACCGAATCCATTTGCAGACCAACCCCATACAGGACATAACAAAGGTAAGTCCCTCTTCCCATTTCTTGAAGTTTTATGAGTTTTGCAAATTAAAAATCCTATGAATATGAATTTAGGCCTCAGAAGAGTTGCCACGCCTTTAAAGGAGGAAGACTCTGGTCCTTTACAGAGCTGGAAATCACCATTTTCAGCTCTGTAAATCGCCAGAACGAGTAGATGTGTAAACTCACATAGCTGCTCGTTAGAGCATTCTGAAGCAAGTACATATGCTCATTTGGACATCTGATCATTTGAGCACTTTGAAGCAAGGCACGTCTACTCGTTTCTACGTCTACTCCTCTATTCAATTTCAGACTATGGATTTTAGTTTAAAGATGCATGAAGGTTTTGTTTTTCTTAAGTTTACTCATCTTGTTGAGGGTCACACTAAAGTAAGTTATGTTGTAAAAATGCATGCTACATATGTTGGAATTTTCGAAATTTAAAAAGGGATTGATCGGGCACATGCCTGATCGATCAAGAGGGCAGGGCCAGATTGGTTGGTGCAGCAGGCCCAATCGATCAGGCATATGCCGATTGATCGGTCAGGGCGCTCTCAGGGTGAAAATTTGCAACGGAAACATTGCATTTTTTTTCTCGTTTTCATTTGTGGGAATTTGTAGAGATGCTTCCAAGGCATCTACAGACCTCATTCATGACTGTTCAACATGAAATGATGCCTATAATGTCTACAGACACATCGTTAGGTGTTCTTACAATTTCTATAAAAGAATGACAATCTTCAACGTAAACGACACTTGAAATTTCTCTCTCTCTCTCTCTCTCTCTCTCTCTCTCTCTCACCTTTGTGCTTTGTGAAACACATTGTTTACTTTATATACAGTTCTGAAAGATTATCCATTGGTGTTCAAGGGTTGATCTCACGGTGCTGCAAACCTCCGATCAACAAGACAACTTTGGTGGGTCCAAATTTATCCTAGAGACAAGTTTGTTGACCCATTGCAGTTTTTGTTTCTTTTAAGAATGGAGCAGAGGGCGAATATTGTTTTAAGGAAAGCGTGATCCATGACTCAGGTATTGACTCCTTCGTCTTGTCAAATCCCTGCAACCAAAACTCAATTTCTAACAACATTTGTCATAACAATTCAAGTATGTATGTGGTTATTATTCACTAGACGAGCAGATGTTTTGACCAAAACATATGCCCATCGGACGAGAAGAAGCACATCTGATCATTTTAGCATGTTTGGACAGAGAACATCTGCTCGTCCAACACCCTGTCATTATAATTTGAGCATTTTCCTTTTCTAAAATTGGTCCCACTTATAGACATTATTTGTATTTCTATTCTTGAGGCAATGTGGAGAGTTTTTATATAAAGAAAGGGGTTTGTGAAGTCACTAGAGGAGTAGATGTTACCCGTTAAACGAGAAAATGTGATGTTTTGAACATCTTCTTGTCTAATGAGTAGATGTACTCCCCAACACATCTCCTACTTCAGCCAGTTTGTGTTGAACACATCTGCTCATTTTGACATTTTCCCATCCACCCTATAATTTTCATAAAAAACAGAAACCTCCCTTCTCATACATTCATATACTCTCCTATGATTTTGATACACACATTGAGGGGAATAAAGTGGTATCATGAGTGAGGTATATAAGTGTACAAGGAGCCTCTCTAACTAGAGGGTGTGTTGGGTTGCCTAGTACCTTCCCCAACTGCAACCAAATGGCTTGTCTAGTCTCCTTTACAATACTAGTGCATGTATGGAGTCATAACTGGGGATCGATAAATCCCCTAAACACCATTTATGTGAAAGAGTAAAGAGATATCTGTTAGCATAGGTGTCCTAACAAAGCCATCATAGACCCTTTTTATAATATTTATTTGATTGACATTTATAATAAAGTATTTTGTTCCATCATCACATGTATATAATTTTATTTATGGGTAATTATTTGATCTTATGGGATGAGATAGGTGGTCCTTAGGTAAAATAGTAGGATGTCAGACACATCGATTATATGTGGAGAGATCTGATTATCCAATTTTTGTAGTCCTGAAACCTTACAACTATGGGTGATGCTAGATACATCACTTAAAAGGCTGTTATGTGTAGAGTTGACATATGATGGAATGATGTGATCTCAATCACTAGAGTGAGACTCTAGACTTATATGTAGATACATAATTCAAATGCATTAAAGGGATCCATAATGAACACATTTAGTAAAACTTCATTGTTAAAGTAAATGATGTTCATAACTTACAGACTAATCCTTTGACCTAAGGGAGTTGTGATTCTATAAGTTATTTAAGTTGATTATTTTGAGTTGCCAACCAATGATGCCTAATTGGTGGCTATATCATGGATAGCTTAGATACTTAGCTTGATGCTTGAGAGAACACAAATACCCAACAAGAAATCCACTACCCTAATGATAGGGAGAAATATTCAGTCTAGGAATAATATGAATTGATTGGACAAGTAAATCTGGATCCAGTGTTTTTGATAAAGTGTTTGTCAAAATGATTTTTAAAATTATATTAATTAAATAAAAAGTATTTTGAAAAATAATTTATTAAGAAAATATTTTAATATCCAATTGATCCATTAATTTCTTAGAGATAATTTACCAATGACCAAAAGGGTTTGACAATGACTAGTTTATTGTCCTGAGGGTCATTGAGAGATATTGTATAGTGGAAAGATGTTTTTATGAAAAAGTTTATGAGGAAGGGTCTCAATGTTATATTATTATCCTTGAGAGTTCAATTGTAACATGTTACAGAGATTGTTGTAATTAATGGAGTGTTTGGTTGTAATTATCAAATAGTTGAGTTCCTTATTGCAGTTTTGACTAAATTTAAGATGGTGGGGCCCATAAGATTAAGGATAAGAGTCTTATAAGGATTCCACACCCTCTAGGGTTTATTTGACTTCTCTTAATCCCTATATATAAGGTTACCCATGTTCAGATAAAGTCCTGTAATAATTCTGAAAGTGAGAGAGGTGTAGAGAACTTTAGAGTAGGTGTGGGGACTTTGGAGACCGGGTCAAATTGAATTCTTGTGTCCGGTTAATTAATTGAGGTAATTCTAAACTTCCTTTATTATTAGATCTCAGAGATTCATATGGTGATCATGAAAAAACATAGTTAGATATATGATTGATCAATGAACTTTACTAATTTTAATGTTCAAGAATGGTAATCTTCCAACAGTGTCCAACACTGCCTAAAATAGAGTTGGTGGCGACTCCTAAAAACCCCAAACATGACATAGACTTAATTAAAGGTGTGGACCACACTTGCAAAAATGGTGGGGAAGAAGCCACGAGAGGATATGTGGTGGAGGGGTGTGAAATCCCTTATGAGACTTATGGAAATTCCTTGATGCCCACACAATTACACTTATTTACAAATAAAAAAGAAGTCAATTAACATTTTAAGTCCATATGCACCTCATGTATGATTAAACAAGAAATTAAGAAATTTCTTTGGAAGTAAATAGATTAATTCAAGGAATTTAGATATTGTTGGCACCATACTAAAATCCATTTACAGAGAAGCAACACGTGGATTTTAATGGATCTGAAAATAGAGCCATAAACAAGGACATGTGACGAAGCCAACGTTTAGACATGTGCCACGACAACCAGCATACAGTGAAGGCGAAACCACTATGGACATTTGCTACAGCATGGAAAGTGGTTACAACAACAAAGATGAGTGAAAAGTGGAAGAAACCACCCATCAACATGAAGAAGAAGTTACAACCATTATAACTATTTGACTTGGTATAAAAGGGCAAGAGGAAGAAGAAGAAAGGACATCCCAACATCAACATCCAATTATATTTCTATTTAGGAGTAGGAGTAGGTATATCTTAGGAGTAGCTTAACTTAGTCTATAATTCGGTTCGAGAAGGGGTGAACCTAGTTCATTCCTAGATTTTATCATTAACCAATTTGATATCAAGTGGGGCAACCTCTTCGAAGGGTGAGCCCTTAGGTCAAAAGAGACATTTGTACTATGTTATCATTCAGTTGTATTAACAAAGTTTGGTCTCTTTTTTATTCTTCTATTTTGAAGTCTTAGGAAAGTCCTTTTTGTTGAGGCCTGTACTAAACCTAGCCCAGTACTCTGGGGTACTCATATTCGGGACAATGTGAAGAAAAATGAAAATTTTCTACCAATATAAAGACTGACAACCACAGTGGAAAAACATTTCGTGGGGAAGGAAATTCCAACACCTAGGAGAAAAAGAGCAATCCTTTTTAAGGAAGATTATGGCACAAGAAGTCTTCTAACGATAGAACATATGTGTTTGACAGGTCATCTAAAGCGATTGCTATAGTCTTCCGGATGATGGTTGAACAAGGCCCATGTAAAAGGGGCCCAAGACATAACATAAAGGGATGGTTTGAAGAAAGAAAATTTGGTAATCCCATGCCAAATTCCCTTACTAAGCTTGGGGGGGCAACTAAGCTTGGGGGGGCAAGGTTGAGGGAAAATTCCTCTTGATGACCAAAAACTCGACACCCCACTGGGGACATCCCATATCAAGAGGCTGCTCTAGAGACGGCTAACAATAAAGATCATGTTCTAAAGAACCAGAATTTACTCGATTGAGCATCAAAAAGGTACTTCATAAAGAAAGGTATGAGAAACCCCAACTTTTTAAGAGCACTCGAAAAACTCTTCAATTGTTAAAAAAAGTTTTAATAACACGAGATGTTCCCGAAAGGAAATTTAAGTGTTGGAAAGTGCAAGTTGTATGCCTCAGGAGAATCCCTTGAGATAAAACGATCAAGTATAGCCATATGTGGATGTGGGACTAACATATCCACATTCTCCATATGAGCAAAGTATATCGTCTCAAAGGCACATGTGAAAGGAACTTGAGCCCATAGATTGACCAAGTGATGGTCGAGTCACACGGTCGATGCATGGACGGGGATCAAAACAATGAAACCAGAAGGTAGCTACATGAAGTCTATGCTAAGCAGACCTCGTAGCAAGTGAATAAATAACTATTTGTTGAGTCAGCAAACAAGGAGACCTAGTCCCTCGAAAAACCTAATGTTGCTGAAATTGACACTGAGTCTCGCTGCTTCAAGATGCCATCAATCGAGTGTAGTAGCCAAATGACTCCCCATGGTGTCGAGGGAAAGACAAAACTCTCGATGAGTTAACCAAGGCTAAGTTGATGAAACTAACAAAGGTGTCAAATGAAGGGGAAAGTGAATTGGCATGTCAAATGGTATGCTAAGAAAAAGAAGTACAGTCCAACCATGTCCCAGTACAGGTGGACATTAATATAGTCACAAGTAGCAAAGTGACCAATAGGAAATGTCAGGCAATAGTCGAGCACAAGAGTTGGCTAATAACTCAAAAGGAATGAGTCATTACAATCTCAAGGCCAATGGAGATCGACACAACCATTATCGACTTAATATGGGATGATCGAGCAGGGTGGTCCCAAGTCTATAGAGGTAGTCACTGTGACTCAAGAGATAGAAAAATTGAGTGTTGAGGCAGACAATCATACGACCAAGACATCAAAGTTTAAAAAACAAAATCAAGCGATATTGACCTAAGAGAAGGACTTGGAAATAGTCGATAAAGAACAAGTTCATCTCTGGGAGGCAATATTGACCCAAGAGAAAGATTTGGAAATGAAAGAAGTCAAGAGGTTGAAGGAGAGGAGAAAATTCTATATCCCTGGCTTAAAAACATGGTCTTGATGAACTTAATCTTGACTAAAGAAGGTATCAGAAATGAGAGGTCTTGTGCCACTAATGAATTATTCTTTGAAGGCTCCTCTATGGTAGAACCTGTCATTAGTGGAATAACACTTTGGGAGCTTAAGATGGCTAATCAAGATAGTTTGCACCATGTCAAGGGTCAAATTTCCAGAAAAGATAAACCCAACAGTGCATATTAGGGGCCAATATCGCCTTTGGGAGTAAAAACTTCAAGCATAGAAGAATAACCCTCCATGGGGAAAAAGCCATTACAAAACAATAAGGTTACTGGTGAGGGTACTCATCAATCGCCGTGTAAAAGAGAACGGTTCGAGGATGATTATTTGAAGCATTCTAGATCCCCATATCAAAGAAAATGGAGGAGGACAAAAATGTCATAGATCTAATGTGAGCCAAATATTGTGGCTTTTTCAAGGGAAAATAATGTCCCATAATAAAAAGAGTTAAATGTGACTGATTATAATGAAAAAAAAAGAATTCATGGGAAAAATATCTTAAATTAGCAAAACTATGTAAATACAAAGGCTCACTTTAAGACCATGCACTGTTTCTGTAAGTATCAAATGTCCTAGATCGAGGTAAGGCACAAAGGTTAGTGGTTGACAAAGGTGGAGCGTAGTTTTTAGTAGAAACCATTCAACCTATATGTTGCCACGAACCGAGGAGACCTAGATGAGGGATATCATTTATCCGTCTGGAGGTCACCTCTCTGCCTAGAATGATGGTTTTGAGCAGAAGGAGCAGGGGAAAAACTCAAATCAGTGTGCTTCTTTAGATGTGTGCTCCTTTTCAGAACCACTGCATGAGTGATAAAGCAAGAGACATATAGATGGTGACTCCATCTCTAAAGTTGTATATGGTTCCACTTCCTCATTCGTAAAGCACTCTTCCATGACTTGAAAAGTACTCTAGGATTATCTAGTGGATCCATGTATCCCTCCCGCTCCTGAAAAGGAGACTCAAGATTAAATGACTATTCACCAAATGAGGAATGATGGGTTACGCAAAGGACATGGCGTGAGAAATAAACATCGAACATTCTCATGAGCAAGAGAATCTCGATACTAATCACAAACCAAAAAGGGGAATTACCTCATTTAATAGATATTGAAACCACTTCAGAGTATCGAGATCTGGTGATATGGTTGTAAAGAAGATAAGATGTGACCATGTCGAAGAGGGATAAACACAAACTGGTGTTCAGAGTTGGTATTTATAGATCGGCTAAGGAAAGAATTAATAGAACACAACGAAGATAGTTCGATTTTCTATGAAGAAGCCATTATTCATTCTACTCAAGATCATCAAAAGTTAGGTGAATCCTGGAAGCAATTAATACTAGAGAATATTTCATTTTAAAAGTGGTGATATTTGGGATTACCTGGTTAAATCAATTACATCCTCAAACAACCTCTGAGAATAATCAATGTAATTCAGGTGTATAAACCCGAAGCGATAGAAGGTCACATACATCTAGTTAAGATCAAAACTAGACATGTGTTGGGGGGCATTTATTGGCACCATACTGAAAGCCATATATGAAGAAACAACAAGTGGATTTTAATGGATCCAAAAATAGAGCCATAAACAAGGACACATGACGAAACCAAGGTTAAGACACGTGCCACGACAACTAGTATACAACAAAGGTGGATCACTATCTACACAAAACAGGTCAGGCAAAGCTACTACGCACTCCATTATAGGCACCTACCATAGCATGGAAAGTGGTTACAACAGCTAGGAGGAGTGGAAAGTGGAAGAAACCACCTAACAATGTGAAGAAGTTATAGCCATTGTAAGTGTTTGGCTTGGTATAAAAGGGCAAGAGGAAGAAGAAAGGACATCCCAACATCAACATCAACATCAAATTTTATTTCTATCTAGGAGTAATAGCTTAATTTAGTCTGTAATTCAGTTCGAGAATGGGTGAACCTGGTTTATGTCACACCTCGAACCCGTAGTGCATTAATGAACCCGAAGTTCGGTGTGCGGCATTCCCAGAACTTATACTTCTACTTATATATAAATATGTATAAGTTATATATTTTGTTATTTTTTTATATACAGTGGAATATCACATCCTAATGATCATATCACAATAATCTCTCTTGCAGTAGAATAATAAACCAAACCAATCTCATATATGAAATAACATCAATCTGACAAACTAAAGAATATCAAATAACTGTAATGTAACTAAATCCGAAGATACAACTAATCCTCACTACATAATCATATGAAATAACATCAGTCTGATAAAGTAAAAAATATCAAATAATTGTAACGTAATTGAGGCTACAACTGATCCTCACTACATAATCACTCATACTGAAAATAAACTAGCAAAGTATTGAAAATAACTCTCTACTCATGGCATCAACCTCATGCCTCAGATTATATCACCAATAGTCTCTAACTCATCTATAGGGTCTACTTCTAAATTCTCATCACCTGAAATGTTTGTCAACAACGGAGTGAGCTTGACAAGTCAACAATGTACTGTAGACATATATCACAATTACATAAATATAGGCTAATTGAGCAAAATATTTTATAGAATTTAAAACATGCTATCAGACTAAAACATATGCTGAAACTAAAACATAATTAAACTAAACTGAGATAAAGTGAATAGAAACATAATTGAGATACATATACCATATCTACTAAAAATAAGGATAACTGAAAATAACAGAATTGAGATACCAAGTCAGAAACAGATATCAAACCATCAACTAGTAGATAACAGAACAGACAGATATCTTAAACAAATCAGAACAGGCAGATATCCAAAACAGGAACAGACAGCTGATGTCAGAACAGAACTAAACAGAACAATTGGACCATGGTTTTTACCTATTAATGTGACCCGGTGATTGGGTACCTGACATGCCTATTATACCCAGTACAGAGGGCTAGACACACGTATATACCCCGTGTGGAGGGCCAGCCACACCTATTATACCCAGTGCGGAGGGTCAAACATTAAACTTTCCTCTTTGATGAAAATGGGTCCATAACCAATCAAAGACACATTCATAGATCATGCTAATATGAAGGATAGACTCTAAATAGAAATTATCAATCAGATTTACATAAGAATCTGAGATATAAATTAATAAGAACTAACAATTCAGGTTTTTTTTTTCCAGATTTTAAGAACAATAACACACATGGAATTATAGCCCACCTAAAACATAGTACTAAGAACAGATGTGCAGAGATTTATAGAACTTATGATCATATTATAGAGATAAAAGTGACAGGATTTTGATTCTAAAACAACTAATGAAATCAACATCAAAGCATAAGATCAAAACTAGTCCAAAACATTACA
>JAOXJP010102309.1:0-14354 GCA_025762735.1 Platanus orientalis | reverse complement strand
CCCTAACCCTCATGCTCCTCCTTTGTCCATGTTGATCCCCATTAAAAGCATACAGGATTTGGGTTATACGAGAGGAAAATGATACTTTACGTGCTACTCTCGTTTATCTGACCCCTTTAAACATACAAAATTGAGGAAAAATGAGTACAGAACTGAACCAAGTCAAAACAAGGAGAAAATATAGAGTTAATGATACACGGATCTATGTTTGGGAATCACCCCTGTCGAACCTATCTAAAACCATGTTTTAGTACTTGTTTATCAAATCCGTCACTCAATTGGACTTTTTAGCTCAACCTTGAGGTTGAGGTTCTCGGTGTCAAGTCGGTGTTTTGATGACTTAATTAATATTGATGCATGTTACTGAATAGAGATAAAGCGTTACAACGTCAGATGGTGCATAGTTTTCTTTCTTTAATGAAATCTCAGGAGTTTGGTAACATAATTTTGGGATCTGCTAACACTCTAGAACAAGTATATTTGTTTATTTGGTGATGAATATGTATATAGTAGGTCTTATTACAGAATAGTTTTTAATTTGATGGCTTGTTGTTTTCTAACTAAAAGGCTTATTTCCACATGGTGTCTTGATCTTTTACCTCTGCCCATTAACCCATTAAACATTTAATATTTTCCCAACTTCACGTCTCACAGTAGAGAATATAGTTTTTAATTTAATAACTTGTTTCTAACGAAAAGGCTTATTTCCCCATGTTGTCTTGATCTTTGACCTCTGCCCATTAACTCATTAACCATTTAATATTTTCCCAATTTCACGTCCCACGGCAGAGAATATAGTTTTGGAGAATGATTGTCTGTTTTAAGACAGACGTCTAAAAGCATGCCATTGATCGGCACGTGATGTGTTTTGAATTTGATGTCTTTTATTGACCACCTACTTTTTCACTTGAACACTTTTTTGGACCCTTTCCCCCTCTAAAAACAACTCATGTCTGTTTATAATTCACCATATACACTACGGAGGCATTTTTATCACAGAACATTTGCTTCGAATTAGTAGTTGTAATAATAGAGAGTGGTGAAAAAAGTTATTGGAGAGTCCGTAAGAAAAAAACATCTAAAGAAATTTGGTAGTGAATTGATGAAGGTCAGACAACCATTAGAGTTAAAGACCTTGTCGTAAGCTTTGGTAAAAGACTAGGAACTAGAATAATTTTAGAAGTTATAGAAGTGCTAAGAAAGCACTAAACAAGGTCAAGGTGTGGGATGACTTTTGTCATAGTAGGTACTAGGGATGGTGAATAGTTGTAGGGCTGCAAATTATCGTATCCATTCATATCCGATATGAAATAAGCAAATACGGATTCTGTTTAAATATCTGGTTCGTTTATAATGGAACAAATATGGACATATAATGAACTGATCAGGTTATATATCCGTATCCGATTAAATATAACTGTATGTATATATTTAGAGTATAGACTGTTGGATCAAATAGATAAATACTGATTCAACGGTCTAAATGAACCTAAACAAAAACCCTAAATTCTAAAAGGTAAAGTGAAAACACAAACTGACAAATTGAAGCTCTAGCTACTCTTGGCTCTCCACTCGCTCTTGAGTCTCACCATGCACATCTCCAACTTTCTATGGTGTCTCTTTACGTCTCACCTTCTCTCAATCTCCATCTCAGCCTCTTGGACGGAGAATTCTCTTACACTAGATAATCTATATGAGAGGGTCATTATATGTTTCTAGTCTCATTTTACCGATGAAAAGGTGGCATGACTTTGCTCTTTTTCTTCATTATCTTATTCTTTCTTCTAATGGGTGGTGGTGCTGGTACAACTTGGTCCATTAGTTGGAGTAGTCTTCCAATCAATGGGTGACAAGAAAAAGGCTACGGTTCAACAAGTTCACAACAATCTGAAGTTTCTCGAAGATGAGCTTCAAAATGGTTTCTTTAAAGATAGTAGGTTCTTCAGAGGAAATACGAAGTGCTTATTGGACATCATTTTAGGTTGTGGTTCATACTGATTCTGGGTGTTGGAAGTGGTTGTAAGGGTGAAGCTGGTTTACTCGGGTATATTTCTGTTGGCTAAAAATTGGTGTGTAGGCTTGCCAATGCCACGTGGGCACAAGGTCCAGACTTCAAGGCACCGAAGAAGACTAAAGGAAAACCAGAAAAGGGGGCATTTCAGTCGTCTTTTCATCCACCAAAATAAATCAGGAGACTTGGGAAGGGGAGGGTTCTTCCTCCCAATTGAATTCTTTTCCCCTTGTAAAACCAAAGACTTCACCACTGAGACAATAATAATAGAAAGTAAATTGAACCCAAGCTAATGATCATTAATTAGTAAAATAATCATTTATAGAAACATAGGCTAGAATTTCTATGCCAAGCTACAAAAGACTTGTTGATGACAAGTGAGAGACCAAAACATCTAGCAATCTAGACTTGTATGCCAAGTTCTTGGGAACTCATTGATAGCAAATTATAGACTGAAAACATAAGTGTGGGTGGCTAAAACTATCATACAAAACTCTTAGGGGTTTATTGATGATGAATTACAGATTGTGGCTCCTAAAATCATATTGAAATTTGAGATACCAAGTTGCTAAAGACTTGTTGATGAAAAATTACAAGCCAATGTTTCTAAAATCAGACTAAAATTTGAGATACCAAATTTGTAACACCCCATGCATGTTCACACATATTTTGTGCATGTGTCTCACTCACATTGTACATACACGTTATATATGTTTCATACACACTTAGAACAATTTAAATGTGTATGTACTGATCTATAAATTAGCACAACTTTAGAGACACAAGTAAAAATGTAGGTAGAATCTGTGAACAAAACTTTATGTAATTGGAAAGATATAGAGGTTTGAGTGCACAAGTGTCAAGAATATAAAATAAATCGAAAAACATGGGCTTTGGCCCGATCTATCGAGAGGATCCCTGATCGATCGGGCGCCCCCATGATCGATCGGTTTGTTTTAGACCGAAATGAAAAGTAGTTTTTGTGACTCTCTTTTTCTGTGTGGGTTTCTAAAACGTGTGGGGACATCCTTTGGGGTCTATAAATTGAATGTTTTTGACCTAGAAACCCTAGAGAAATATCAAATAGAAAGATGAAGAGAAAATGGAAAGAAAAACTAGGTTTTGCAAGAGATTTGAGATTTTTTAAGAACAAAAAGTGTATAAACATTTCCACAAGTTAAGAGGTAAGAAAATATGTAAATTAACTTTTTCTTTTCATTCTATTAGGTTCATATATGTGCTTTACTCTTGTTCACAAAGATCTACTCTGGTTTTTAAATGATTTTGAAGCTAAAAACTATTGCTTTTTTTTTTAAAGGGACTTTTGGGTTTGCAAGATCATACAAATACCATGTTTTGTTTTACAAGTTTTCTTGGTTTTAGTTTGTTTGGTTTTTGTCTTACAAAGTATTCAATTCATTTTGCTTTAGTTTTGATTAGTTTAAGGTGTTGAAACCATTGTTTTAAAAAATGGTTTTTGTTTTGAAGAATATAAGTGATCTTAGTTTTGGTTTTTGATATCTTATGATCATAAAGAAAATTTTCTTTATTTTGAAAGATCCCTACATATTTGTTTTCAGATCTGAATGCTATATGTCTTTAATAGTTATTAAAAATTTTGATTTATAAAAGAAAGTGCTTAGACTTCATAGAATCTATATTCCCAAAAGTTTTGTAGTTTTGTAAAGATGTTCTATATTTTTGTGCATAGGTGGATCAAGAATCTCTGATTTAAAATTACTACGAATCTGTTTACTTTCTCCTATTATTTGTTATATGTTCTGTACGACTATTGGATATTGTTTTCTGTTATAAGCCACCCTTTGTCATTAAGGGAGATATTTGATGATACCCATCACAGCTGGTTTTTGGTAAAAATTGTCAAGATCTCCTCATTGGTGATTAAATGGTGTGTTTGTCCCTTCTCATCACGGATTAAGTGATGTGTTTGGCCCTTTTCATTGGGGATTAAATCGTGTAACTATTATCTGTATTGGCTTAGACATCAGATTTATTTGTTCTGTTTAGTTCTATTACATGACTATGTTCTTATCTTCTTGACTTTGTTCTATTTTAGACCATTCACATGCATTTGTTTTAATCGTTTTTAGTTCAGTATATGTTTTTACCATTATTGAATGTTTAGATTGTTCAGTTCTGTATTTTGTTAAAAGCATGCAACTATTTTTTTTTTTATTCGTCCAAAGTCTTGATCAATTGCTTCTTTAGTTTACCATTTTCTTATTGAGCCTATCAAGCTTACCCCGAATTGATGCTACAAACAATGAGAAGGTAGTTGCGTAGTAGTTCAGATAAAGAAGATTAAAGTGTTAGATGGATTTTTATTTATTCTATGAGACATTGAGACTTTGATTAACTTATTTCAGTTACAGATTTTATTTTATTTCAGTTTAGTTATTTCAATTTTAAATTCAAAGGATGTAATAAGTTAGTGGATTTAGGTATTTAGATTTATTATTTGATTTTCAGCTAGTTCATGATATTGTCAAACTATTGATTTATTTGAATCGGAATGTCTGACTATGGTTTATTTATTGTCTTTCAAGATTATGGAATATAAATTTTTTATACAAGTCAGATTTATGAGAATTTGAATGGTTATGTTTAGATATGAAATTCCGTTGTGTATGAATGAAAACGGAAAGGCAAAAAATTTATAAGCAATGTAAAGGATTGATCGAACGTGTTAGTCACGTGTTGAAATTCATGGCCCTACTGGTATGGGTTTCAGGGCATGACAAAGTTCCTAAGAACCTATTGATGACAAATTATAAACTGGAGAATAAAATTTTCAGAATTTGACCAGAATTTGTATGTCAAGCTCTCAAGAACTTGTTGATGAAAAATTACAGACCAGAGATTATATTCTAAAGTGAAAGAATAGGAATAAAACATGTTGGAAATAAGATAATCCCAAATTTGGGTGGATAAATTGATAAACTAACGACTTTGGTTGTTGGAGACATTGTTGTTGATGTGTTGGAGATGCCTCTTTTCCATCATCTTCTTCCTCTTTTTATAGAGTTTTCTGGTAAGCTAATGCTATGTCTTCCATGATCGTACATTCGTGAAGATGGCCCTCTTTCCTTATGCATATTTGGACTTGGAAACGACTCTTCTTGTATGTTCATTGTTGATAGAATCTACAAGACCCATCCTTCTTTCCTCTGCATCATGGCTCTCTTTTAGAAAATTTCAGCTTTCGCACGCCTCTCTTTGGCCCCAGTTTTCTGATATAGTTGTTGCTCTGGATGTTTCACCACCTGCCTCATATTCTTTCCAATTTTTTTGAGATTTAAAAATTGAGTAGTTAGATAAGAACACAGATTTTTCTCCAGGTTTTCCCTCACTATGTGACATGTATCCTTATTCTGGAAATATCTCATCATAGAGATATCTTCTACCACATGTCACCATCTGATATCTCCACTTTTTTCTCAACTTTTCTCTCTTTCTAGGCCATGTGGAAACCTTCTAAGAGTCCAAAGTCTTCAAGATTCTACCTTGGCCCCACTTGTCACATGCTGAACTTTTTGGGTGTAATCAGTTCCCTAGATTCCATTCATGGCTTCTGGATTTTGAAGAGCAAAAGGAGGTGAAGGAAACTATTCTAGCTATTCGATATATCTGATATCCAACTACTAAAATGGATATGTAGATGGACATGTTTTCTAAATCTCTACCGGATATTGGATCGGATGCAGATGTATAAATGAATTTAATGGATTAGATACGGATATATTCATATTTGGTCCATATTTGCTCCGTTTATAGCTATAGATAGTTGTATACAAACTTTCCATAATGAGGGAGATGAAAGGAAAAGACTTAGATCATGCTAGATGCACTAAAACTAAGAATAAAAATGTTTTAGTGAAGAAGTAAGAAAATTAAAAAAACGTAGTGAAACTATTTTTAGAAATATTATAAAGATTATGTATGGAATGCTGGTTTAGGAGGAATCACAAACAATGATGAGATTAAAGATTATAGATTCTTTCGTAGAATTAGGTTGTGGAGTTAAAGAAGCATTGAGAGAGATGAAAGCATGGAAGATAATAAGACTAGGTGGCATCCCTATTGAGGTTTGGAAATGCATGAGAGATGATGGCTTAACAGTTGAAGAATTGTTAATTCTATGCCAAAAGTGTAAGTGTGAGTGTGGGTAAGTTATATGAAGAAGAAGCACCTACAACTGAACCTTCATGTTCAAATAGCTCCAAGCACACATTGAAGAATCAACAAAACGACTCAAAAAGAGCTAAGGTAAGGCATTTAGCCACTTACATGTATATAACAAAGGTAAGAAAGGTAAGCTTCATAAAGACCAACCAAAACCTATGTTGGAATTGGTAGAAGACCTTTCCTGAATTGTAGAAGTGGACCTTGCAGCAATCTGATGAGTTTCAAGGCAAAAAGAGTAAAAAATGGTGAAAAATTAAAAAATAGGGGTGAATGATCGATCATAGCTGAATGATTGATCATTGGACTTGAATGATCGATCAAGCAAAATCCTTTTTTAAGGATTTGTTGAACCCACCTTGGATGATTGATCATTGGTCACTAAATGATCGATCAGTGAGCAATGACCAGTCATTCAGTCACCAATGATCGATCATTCAGGAGAAATTTCTTATTTTTTTAAATTCAATTTTTTGATTTTTTCTTTCTATTGAATATTTTTAGACCATTTTGGTTAAAGATTCTAGGGTTTTTAACTTTATAAATATGTATTTTTTGTCTTAAAAGATCTATAGAGAAGAACATTAAGTTTTTGACAAACAAAGAGCCGGTTTTCAATCTCTTGAGGTGTTACTCCACAAGAATCTCTATTGCAATCAAAGGGCCACTCTCTCAATCCTTCCTCATTGAAATCTGCATTAAAGTGGAGGATTGCGAGATTAATAGGATTAAACCTGAGGAACCATTTTAAAAGCTCCGAGAGTGAAACAATTCACAAGGTATTAAAGCTATTTTGATTAGAATATTTAATTAAGTTATTTATTAGGAAAGTACTAGCTATTTGGGTAGCATTTATACCTGATTTAAATCACAATTTTTAAAATAATATATGCTCTTAAAGTAGCTTTTTGATCACATAAAGCATATATTTAAATCATCATTTTTAGAGGCAACACACAAGAAGAGCATCAACTCTTTTAAAATATTTGTGCATACCATAGTTATATTAGTCTATCTAGAGGCATAATCCATTGAGAAATTTATTTCTGTTAATGTAAATTATCAATTCCATAGAATGTAAAATACATGGAGTGGTAGATTAGGCATGGCATGACCACATTGCATATCTTAGTCATGTCTGTAATCATCAAGTGCCCTTGGGCTCCAAGAAGGAAGTCATGCTCCAAGCACTTAAAACCAAAGATGGATTCGTCCCTAAGTTGCCAAGGTTCAAGATTTGAAGACTCAAGATTCATCAAGATAAAGGAAGGTATATGAAGGTATACATCATGACAAACAAATGCTAAAATGAACAAAAGACCTTTTATATGGCTTGATGGACTAACCCATACCACCTATATAGGTTCCCAAGTGTTTGGGAGTAGGATCAAGGCAAAATGACAGAAAAACAGGGGAACCGGATCGATCCGGGGTGTGTCAAATCAATCCACACTTAGCGGATCAATCCGACAAAACTCAGGTGTCTCAGACTGAGACATTGAATCAATCTGGGGATGCCGGATCGATCCGAGTAGATCATCCGATCGATCCGACATTATAGAATTTCAAAAAAAAGATCCAATGTCTATGATTTTTTGACCATTGGGAGAGATGCCATACCAAGGGTGCACGACTGAGTTTGTCCCCTATAAATATAAGAGAGGCTTAAATGAGCACACAAGAACACACCAAACACAAAGATAAGAAATTCTTTAAGAGAACAAGGCATTCAATCCTCACAACAACCAAGAAGGCTCCATTTATGAGCATTTATTGTGCTCAGTTGATTTAGTTCCTCTTGCATGGCTAGGATCCAATCCAGATCATTCAGAGCCTCTTTAACTCGCTTTGGCTCTATTTTGGAGGTGAAGCAAAAATGACTATGAATGTTTTCTATTTGTCTTTTTGTCTTTATTCCAATGTTAGGATCACCAATGATGTCTTCCTATAACAGTCCTTTGGTGAGCCTTTTGTCCTTGCGTTGAAGTTGGATTTCTTCAATTTCTTCCTTGGAGCTTGAAGAAGAAGAGTGTCACTTGAGATGAGCTCTCATTTTCTTGGTCAAACAACACAACTGGCAATTTTCCTTGCTCATATGTTTTCTCAAAGTCATCTACCATCACATTGATTGACTCCTCCACTGAGCGAATCCTAATGTTGTAAACACAGTAGGCTCTACTAGTTGTGGAGTATCCTAAGAGCATGGCCTCATCGCTCTTCTTATTAAACTTGCTTAAATGTTTTTCATCCCGAAGAACATAGTAAGTGCTACCAAATACTTTAAAGTATTTAATAGTTGGCTTCTTGCCACTCCACAACTCATATGGGGTTTTGGATGTACCCGGTTTAAAGTAGACTCGGTTAGAGACATAGCATGTCGTGCTAATTACCTCAGCCCAAAACCTCTTGGCCATGTTTTTGCTTTATAGCATTGTTATAGCTAAGTTTAGAAGAGTTCTATTCTTCCTTTTAGCCACCCCATTTTGTTGGAGATTTTGGAAGCTGAAAACTCATGTTTCACTCTAAACACTTCACACCAACTAGAGAATTTGCGATTCTTAAATTCTCTTCCATGGTCACTTCGGATTCTATTTATGGTCAAATCCTTCTCAACTTAAATCTGTTTGTAAATGCTTAGGAATTCATTGAAGGCTTTGGATTTCTCTCTTAGGAATGCTACCCAAGTGTATCTTAAGAAATCATCAACCATGACCATGAAATACTTCTTCTCTCCTAGACTCTTAGTTCTAGTTGGACTGACCAAGTCCATGTGAAGAAGTTTTAGGGGTCTAGTAGTCCCAATAGATGTAACTTTCTTATGAGAGACTCTAGCTTGTTTCCCCATTTGACAACCCGTGTATATTGGGTTGTCAATCTTTCTTAGCTTGAGAAGGTCCTTGACTATCTCCTTCTTGATAACTCTTGCAAGATCCCTAAAGTTGAGATGTCCTAATCTTTGATGTCAAAGATTGGTCTCATCCTTTTGGGTTAAAAGACAACTATCCTCTTGTTGAGAATTTGGGTCAATGACATAGCAATTATCACTTGCCCTTATTCCTTCATCTAGAATGTTGTATTCTCCATGATCCTTGATCACACATCCATCTTTGTCGAATTGCACTTTATAGCCTTTATCACATATTTGACTAATGCTAATCAAGTTATGCTTAAGGCCTTGAACATAAAATGCCTTAGTGAGTTGTGGAATACCGGGGGCTACAATGGTTCCTACCTTAAGGATTTTGACGGTGTTTCCATCAGCAAAAGTGACATACCCACCTTGAGCTTCCTCAAATTTGGTGAAAAACACTCTTTTACCAGACGTGCCTAGAGCACCCGCTATCAAGATACCACCTTGATGAACTTCCAGTTCTTAGTGCAGTGTGGATGACCAAACACTTGGGATCATCCTTTCTTACCCAACCTCACTTAACCTTGGAAGGTAGAGAGTCTTTTCATTTGGTATTTTGTTGGTCTAGGTCCTTCTTCCTTTGAAGGTTTTATTTTTAATGTTTTGAAAATAGTTTCTCTTATTGACATTCTTCTCATTTAATGTTTTCTTTGCTTGCATTTTTTGGGACTTGATGTCATTTGTCCTTTTTCGATAATCCACCTTAATATTTCCTTCTAAGCCATAATAGTAGCAAAAGAATGTGGGCCTTCTTGGTGCATAGGATTGTGTTATTTTCCTTCTAGATTGTCTATTAACGAAGGATTGAGGGGCTTTTCTAGGATTTTCCCCTTGACTAGGTTGCTCCCTAGTCTTCCTAGAAGTGGAGGCTTTCGCTTTAGCTCCTCCATGAGTGGAAGTCTTACTTTCTTGATATTTATTTCATGTCTCCTTAGCATAAAAATAAGGTGTTCTCATTCCTTGAGCTCCTTTAGAGGAAGATGCTTGGTTAGCTTGTGGGTTACTTCCAACCACTTGTGCACAAGAACTAGATTGGGGTTGCATGGATCTCTCTCAATCTCTACCTTGTCTTATAGGTGCTTTATCTTTGAGTGATGTAGATGTCTTCTTCTCAACCTTGTTTGACCTTGTGGTGGGTCTAGGAGACTCCACCTTTTTTCTTTCCCTTGTAGGAAGGTTGTAGAGGTGGTTGAGTAGATTCCTTGGCTCTAACAAAGCCATTCTTAGGCTTTTGAATTGAGGTGGCAATAGCCTCGGAATAACCAAGTTTGGTCATATCCCCGTACTCCTTGCCCATTTTGACCATCCTCTCAAAATTCCCATTTTCTTGGGCAAACATTGAGCTTTTCTTCTTCTTATCTTCTTCAAGCTCCTTGATTTGTTTGAGGTAATTAAGGGACTTCCTTGTGAGTTGAACACAAATCAAATTGAGAGCTTTGTTTCTCTCATTTAATGATTTAAGTTGGTCTTTCAACTCTTGGATGAGTGAGCCATCATTACTTGACTCATCATTTTCTTCATCCAAGGTTTTGAGCCTCTCCTGTAGCTCAAGAACCTTGTTGGACAATTTTTTATTGTCCTCAAGGAGTCTTTCTTTTTCTTACCTCCTATTGGCTTGTTCTAAACCTAAAAATAGTCTAGAGTCATTTTTTTTCTCTAGTTCTACTATTTTTAGGCTCATTTCCTCCTTTTCACATAGGAACAAATAGTTTTTTTTTGAAAGGTCCTTTTCCTTTTCATTTTTCGAAGAGGACTCTTGTCTCAGAGTGACGATAGTGTTTTCAAGGGATTTTCACTTTCTAGTCAACTCAATAACTTTTCTCTTGAGTTGTTTGTTTTTCTTCCCCAACTCAACACTTTAAACAAAGAGGTCATCAAATGCCTCTTATGCATCATAGATCTCCTTCTCTTCTTCATATTCTCCCTTATCTTCACTTGAGTCACTAGACTCCAACAGTGAGCATATAAAAGAACCAAAGGCCATAAAAGCCTTGATCTCTTATGAGGGAGCCTCCTCACTACTTTAGGATTCATGTTCCGAAGTCTCGGACTCATCATCCCATGTGGCCACCATGGCCTTATCCTTTGACTTGTACTTGTTCTTCTTATTGCCACAATCCTCCGCAATGTGTCCCCTACCTTTGCATTCATAGCAAAAGGGTGATTCTTTTGAGAAGTTTTTTTTTCTTTTTGTATTCGGGGTAGGACTTTCTCATTTGCTTGTTCTTAGAGTGATCCTTGGTATTTCTCCTAAAAAACTTCTTGAACCTTTTGGCAACAAGTGCCAAGTCATCATCTGAATCCTTATTTGATTCAGAGGGCTCTTCTATCTTAAAGGTAATGCCCTTCTTCTTGGTAGGTTCCTTAATGGCTACTTCGAATGCTTGAAGTGAGCCAATCAACTCCTCCAAATTCATGACTTCTAAGTCTTTGCTCTCCTCTATAGCAGTGACCTTAGGCCTAAATCTTTTAGGTAGTGACCAAAGCACTTTTTTCACTACTTTGGACTTAGGAATGTCCTCACCTAGACTTCTCATGATATTCACAAAGTTTGATAACTTAACATTGAATTGGGAGATCTCTTTATCATCCTTCATCCTTAATGCTTCAAGTTGTGCAGTGTACATTTGAAGCTTTGACATCTTTATGGTACTTGTACCTTCATGGGTAATCAAGAGAAGCTTCCATACTTTTTTTGTCATCTTGAGATGAGCTATCCTCCTAAACTCATCCAGAACTAACCTACTTGTTATGGCATTTCATGCCCTAAAGTTGAACTTGTGATCATCCTACTCGGCGGGAGTCCACTCACTCCTAGGTTTCTTGGGCTGTGTATAACTATCAACAATCACACTCCACACCCTAAGGTCATAAGCATTTAGGAATATTTTCATCTAAGATTTCTAATAACCATAGTCCATTCCATTGAAAAATGGAGGGGTGCTAATGGACATACCACTATTTTCTCTAGCCATCTAGGATTTTTGCTAGGATCTTACTCGAGTTGTTAAACCCTTTATGAGTAACCTATGCTCTAATACTAATTGAAATGTTTGTAATGTTATCCTAGAGGGGGGTGAATAGGATATTAAATTTATTCTACCCTTTCTTTATGATGTTGGGATTAATTTTAATCTTCTTAAGTGGATGTGTGCATCAAGGTGCTACTTAAACATTTAAACAAATACGTAGCAAGCAATAGGAAATGTGAGCACAAGTAAGAGAGACAAGTAATCACACAGTCAATCCACAACACGATTTATAGTGGTTCAACATTAAAGCCTACATCCACTCTTCCAAATTTTACTATGAGCTTAGGTATATTTCATTTAGATTGTCACATACAACATAGGTCAACATACAAAACCTCACTACTTGCTCACAAACAAGCTACTCAACAACACTCGGTGTCTCCGGCAAGTATGCACTACCTTCGGTGTTTCCGATGGAGGTTGTAAAGCTTCTAATGTCTTTGGCAGAAGCTAAGCAAAGGACGATAAATGGATATGAAAATGAATGCAAAATGAATAGCAAATATTACCACTAAGTTGGTTGATGTTGCTATTCTTATAACATGTGGGAGTGCTCCTTGTTGAGCTGGTTTGCCTTATACATCCGCTTCTTCTTCAAGTTATAGCACTAAAGCTTCTCAAGCTAGGCTAATCATAAAGAGGGTTTCCTCAAGGGATAACCCAAACCACACCTCTCAAGTAGATGTTAGCTAGTATGAGCTGAGAGGGAACCAAGAGAGATTTTCTTGATGAACTTTTAAGCTTGTAGCTCAAGCAATTGAGGAATAGGGTTTCTTACCCTTGAAGGCTATTTTTTGGTAAAGCAAATAACACTCTTGAATTCTTGAAGATTGTTTACCCTAATGAGAAATGTTTTCTTTTATAGAGGATGGAAAAGACTCACAATCCTTGGATTAAAATCTTTTCAAACAATCCTTGGATTAAAATCTTTTTAAACAGGCAAAGAAAACTGGTCATTCATTTAAAATGGAGCAAATGATGGATAGACAAAATCCATATCCATGATCGATCACGGCGTTTATGATCAGTCACGGGGCCATTTTTTAATAAATGCCTTGAAACACGGTCAGGAGGTGTCGAGTGGTGTGGGCCCCACTTTAAGTCATAACCATGTTGTGATTGATCATGGGCTTTGTGATCGATCATGAGGCTGTTAAGACCCAAGTTGTGATCAGTCACAGAGAACGGGCCTAGTCCTCAAGAGGTCCAAAACTCTGAGTGTGATCGATTATGGGCTTTATGATTGATCACGAGTTTGGATTCTTCAGTGTGATCGATCATGGGGTTTGTGATCGGTCACACATAGTGCTTTTTATATTTATACTGTTGTCTACATCTTGGGGAGCTCCATATCCTCTTGGGATCAATTTGGGGCATTCAACCATGTGTGTGGACATGCCTAGGGTCATACTACATGATCCTTATGAAGCTACATGCATGCCTTGACCTTCTTATAAATTGTAATCCGGCTTGAGTCTTGGCCTTCAAGGCTTGACTTGTTAGAGCTTCATCAACAACTTTGTCTATGGATTTGACAAATGATGTCCTTGCATCAACAATCTCAAGCTTCAACCTAAAAATCTAAGATGTCCTATGGTAGAAAACCATATTCTTCTTTCAAAATCAATGTCCTACCTATAAGGAAAAAAGAAGGAATGCTTGGGAAAATAATTTTCAATCTTCTACATCTAGAAATCCACCAATCACTTGCTAATATTATGGATTTGTGGATCATATGAAACTAGATTATAGAAAAAGGATAAATATCTTAGAAGCTTAATCCTATCAACTAAATAGAAAGATGTCAAATAAGAAAAATCCTAGGAAAATAGCTTACTTTCAAAAGGTTGAACAAAATAACCTAGAAAAGAAGAAGAAATTAACTAAATTCAAAATGTTGCAAACAAGACAAGTTTGGGTCAAGAAGGGAGAATTAAAATTTCTTGTGGTCAACACCACTCTTAAGATGGGTAATGCATCACATTGGTACTTAGATAGTGGTTGCTCAAAGTATATGACAGGAGATAAATCTCTATTCTCAAACTATGTTCCCGGAAGGAAAGGAAGTGTAGCTTTTGGTGATGAGAACACCGCTAAGATAATGGGTAAAGGTATTGTTAAAATACCTGGAGTTCCAACACTAAAAGATGTGCTCTTTGTAGATGGCCTAAAACATAACCTACTGAGCATAAGTCAA